>OY735281.1:5630687-5841953 GCA_963457715.1 Argyresthia albistria
TCGAGGTAGATCTGGCCTTGGAGGACCTGGATAATATGTGAACAAGCATAAAGTAAAAGTAGCCTATTAATGTCTTCACCGATGGGCACAGGCCTTTACCCTGATACAAGTATGATTGAGCCATACTCCACCACACTGGCTCAGTGCGGATTGGTGGATGGGTGTTGCACTGGTGACCAATCAGATTGTTAGGAGTCATCAAACTGCCCTATTATACCCTATCCAATACTATAACAGCTAACCTAAAACTTCATAAAATCCAAATAATAACATCTTTAAGTGCTGATACCAGTGATGGCGATGACAACTCTTCTGTTAGTTCAACAAATAAACAATTTCGATTCTTTCTGATTGTTTTGGTAACATCCCTAGTGTTTACAAAGTGGATTTTATGAAGTTTTAGGTTAGCTGTCAAGTTGCCTGTTATATTGAATAGGGTATGGGGCCTCTTAGGACCCTTTACATTGGAGTGTAAGTAGGGGCTTCCGCCCCCTTATCGACACTCTGACCCAGCTTTGTGACTAAATGTAACCTACCTTACACAAGGCAACTGCTTCATCATTGATTTTAACTTTCTGCTCAATTTTCTCAAGGAAGGTGATCGCTTCTTTCTTGTCTCCATATTGATCGACTATAATGGCTACTATCTCGACTAGCGAGAATGGATTGATTCTGAAAATCAGAAAGTGATTGTTAGGTACAAACTAAAGTGTTTATCATGGTCAGACTGACCCACTAAGACATTCATCATGGTCAGACTGACCTACCCACTACTGGCATTAAGTGGATATGCCTCTCCTCGAACACCCAGGCCTTCTACTCCAGCTTCTACAAGAGTTAGGATGGCTGAACTAAAGTATAGGCGCAGAGGAAATGCACAAAGGATACTTAGTGACACCATTTAGCAGGTGGTCTGCAAACTGGCTGGTTTTACACCTTACCATTACTTAATTATAATGTGGGATCGAAATACTTCCAATAATTATAATTGTTAATGATTTATCTTGCCTAAAATAAGTGTACATAGCACGATATGCTTTCTCTAACAAGACGATAACGATAAACAATGAAGGAAGATGAGTGTGCAAGAACTACTTACTTGTTCTCAAATGTGCACAGAAAGTTCTTGTAAAGTTGAATTAGGTTGTCCCCGACCTGCATGGTGGGGTGATGTACCATTTCTTGCAATTTTAGGGTCAGTTGGTGCCATAATCTGGAATAACACAACGAGAATAGGTTAGCGGGAAGCAAATACAAATTAAGCCAGATAATGAGGAAAATTCATGACAATCTTACTTTTTATTGTAAAGCTCTTCTAATCTCGCCCAATCTGCCGCCAGGTCAGGCTCAGCAGTTTGTTTTTTAGTTAAAAAATCGTTCACATCAACAACAGCAAACTTGACGGCCGCCATTTTCAAATTTTGTCGCACGTAATGATGTGAAGTTAGCCGCGGAGTCTAGTTTTTAAAGTTTTTGGAAGGGTTTTGATTTTTGGTGAACAGCCAATGACTGACTTGAAGATAGTTACGAACGGCTAGTGCCATCTAGCGATGAATAGCAAATATAAAACTAAAAAATACGCACTACTTATATCAGAATATTAAACTTCTAATACAACATAATAGAGGGCGCTAACAGTTCACGCACGCAGCAGATATTTTCTATTTTTTAACCGACTTCCCAAAGGAGGAGGTTTACAATTCGTCCGGATGTTTGTTTATTTTTTTTATTTTTTATGTATGTTCCCCGATAGCGCCTAAACGGGTGGACCAATTTGGAAAATTATTTTTTTGTTTAAAAGGGTTTACCTTCCCATTGACACCAGGTCAGGATCTGATGATGGGATCCTGGAGAAATCGAGGGAACTCTTCAAATATTATAGGCAGACCTATAGTGATTTTTGTGTTTTTCATAATAACTCGTGCAAATGCACATGGTAAGCATAATATTGTGATGCGGAACTGCTGATGAAGACCACATATGGCCACCAGATCTGCTCAATACTAGGTACAAATACAATGCGTGGCTGACGGGCAGGCAACGCATAGCCTAAACCGGTGGACCTAGAGCCATGAAACTTTGTACAGGGGTTCCTTAGTAGCGTGGGGTAGCACTGATATGGGATTTGACAAAATTAATTCCCCAAAAGGGGGGGGGGGGGTTATAAGGGGTTACAGTTTGTATTAAACTCAATCTAATCAAATAGGGTTTGTGGAAGTCGGTTTTTTCTAAAGTTTACTTTTTGTTTCAATTATTCCGAGTTGGGTGGTTCGGAATTATTTCCAGAGCCCATCTATAATCTCAGATGACCACTATCATACCGTCGGCACCAAGTCATCAAGTGCATCAGAAATGAGTGAGGAAGAAAATATGTGATGCTAACTACAGGCACAGATTAATAAAGAGTTAGGAATAAAACACTCATTTAATAATTTACTCTATTAAATATATATTTCTGTAATAGAAATCTATTACGTATGATACATAGTTATATAACAAGCCATCGGCCCGTCAAATCTCATTATTTTTACAATAATAAATAAATTATTAATAATACAATGAATCGCCTCATCCAATAGTAATTTAGCAATATCTTTGGTTATTTTATGATTTTACTTTGTGAAATGATAAATTAGGAGTAGAATGATAATGATTTATGGATTAATAAATGTCAACAATTCATAAAATTATATAAAAAACAACCACTCAGTAACGAATCTTGACTACATCATCTCACTAATTAATAATACATATTTATACTAATAAAGTTTTTACATACAGACAAAACGCAATAACTGAATTATTTAAATCTACTAAGATACATGTCGCAAGGACGCCCAAACGACCACTCAACGTTTAACGGATACTTATTGTTGTACTCAAGCATTATTTAATGATCCATTAGAGATTACTTACCGCTGTTCTCAAGAGTATTTAATGAACCATTAATCCGATTAATTTGAATTGACATACCATTAACAATAAATTAAGTATTATTTAATCACTATACGACACTGGATATGGCAGTTAAAAACGTATTAAAACATAACACAGCGTCACGCCTTTTCCCATACGGGGTGGCAGAGGCACAACTGTACACACTGTTAGCCAGTGATTCAATACTCCATTAAAAACGTATTACGTGGGGAAATAATCAATTAAGTCGTTCCTAATGGACCGTTAAATAACTGATCTCCTGTTTCTTCAAGAGTGGTCAAATGTTACGGGCGATCAATGGTTGATTAATTCAAAATAGCGGCACGTGATGAGTGAGTTTGACAAGGCAAATTCTCCTTTCGAAAAATGGACTTGAGTATGGCCGAACTGACAGCACCAATAAGACATTTAAGCGGCTCTTAATTTGAGCAGCTTGCTGTACATTCGGCCATTTATTTATATTGTAACGTTGCATGAACACATTTAGCATTTCATTATTAAAAAAAACATATTTACAGCAAAATTGCAAGCAAAGTAGGTATAAATAAGAAGTAAGGTTAGGTTTATAAAAATGTTGCAAAATCCAGGAATTGCACACCAGGAATTTTGTGTTCAAAAAGATTTTGTATCAATATTTATTTTTACATAAACTTTTCCAGATAGGGTGTGGGTCCTTCCTTACACACAAATAAAAAACATAGCAAGGCTTCATCATGACATGACACAAATGTTAAGATATTTGACTAACTAGCAAAAAAAATGCCTAGCTTTATGCACAAAAAGGCACATCAACATCAGAATCGTATATTTCCAGTCTATTTATATAATATGTTTGTGTAAATAAGACTAACTTTTGACTTGTAAATATCATGACGTAGGTCTAAATTGTAATTTATTTTCAAATTGCGATATTTTTCAAAATTAAAGTTAATGTTAGAGAAAATAACAAGGATTTTGTTACTAAAACTAGTAACAAATTTGAAATTTTAACGTCAGAAAACAAACTAGTTTAAGCATTTAACTAAAATGAATGAATGTAATTTTTTGAATCGGATGGAAAACTAGTTTTAGATATTTTGAAAGTACAAAATCGGATATAAAAACTACAAATAAATGTAGCACCCTAGCACCTCAAATGCCACTCGGTAAATCTCAAAATAAAGCATAAACAACAGCAGTCTTAGTATGTATGTCTGATATGATAACATTTGAAGGGTACAGGGAAAGAAGGATCATAGTCAGTATTTTTTCCAAACAGAGTTGACAATGCCATCTAGTAGTACATTAACAAAGCTATCGAATGGTGAGATCAAAAAATGATAAAAGAAACCACAGTCAACGTGAGGCTCAAAAAAGTATACTTTGGCTGTAGAAAAAAAATATCACAGTCACATCTGTTGTTTAAAGAAAGATCATTATGTCTTGTTTATAGAAAGATCCAGATCAAGATTAGTAAATATGTTTTGTCATTATCTCAAAACCTTGACTATGATACTTCTTTTCCTGTACCCTTCATTTGCAATAGCAAACAAGCAAACTTCGCAATCGCATAAACAGGCCAAAGTCGCAATTAAAGAAAGATCGTGTCAATATAATTGTTTAGATTTTTCGAATTTTCAGTGTGATCGGTATTACGATTGATATCAGAAACACCTTAAAAGACCACACGTTTTTTCTTCATAAATTGTAATTAAACAAGTTTTAACTATTTGTTCTATTAGCCTTTGTAATCTGTTTATATCTGCACAGTAAATATACATATATATATACTTACTGAATAACAAATATAGTATAAAGTGGATAAGCAAGTGTCTGGGATAGGATATATTTTTATTTTGCATTTCTCGATATATATTTTTTATTGTAATTAATAACCATGACCAAAACACAGGCCGCGTGAGCTCACTCCGCGCTAGTAAAATGCAAAGGACATGCAATGCATAAATCTTTAAATTGAGTTAGTTTTAGAATATGGAGCGTTTAGCTGGAGCGAGCAACCAATACGCCCCATGGAGTTATGGAATAAAGATTATTATTTTTTCTATTTTTTTTTTACAAATAAATAGTTTATGCTAACCTCGCCGTTTAGCTAGTCGATTTTGGTTTAAATTTTACGCAATAGGTCATTCCTTCAGGCGGGTTTATCCGGTCCACCTGTATTTAAACATAAAACAAACTCAGTGCCCGTTAAGAATCATGCCATAATTTTATTAATAGTTTAAACACAGAGCGTCACGCGTCTTCCCCATACCGGGTGGTACCTGCACAAATATGCCCACATTTAGCCAGTTTTTAATTAGTTTTAATGTACGATTTTCCAATCAGCAGGTAAATGAAAAAAAAACATACAATTCACAGGAATATCTGGGGATTGAAAAATCGCTCCTTAGTCAAGCAGAGTACAGGAAATGAGGTGATGGCCATAAAAACTATAATTAAGTAGTAAGTCTAAAATAAATATATTATTTTGGATGCCCTCTTGTCATTAATTAGTTATACATATAAAAGGTGTTAAATTAAGTGACATTATAAAATGACTAGATGAATCTTACGTAACTGTTCAATAATGGAATAAAATAATGATAAAAAATATCAAAAAACTTTTTGTTTCAAAATCATGTTTTCATTTATATATTTATTTGGAGTTGTCAAGGTTTACTCGAGTTTTAAACATAAAAATAGATATGCAATAATTTAAATTATCAATAAAACGCTTTTAATATTCACCCATTGATTAGTTAATTATGATCTCGAGAATTTCCAGAATTTCTATAACAGCGAATGTTTTTATTTGACAAAACTGCAAATAAAATTAATAAATTACATTTCATAAATATTATGGAGGTGTGTAACATAGTATAAATTATATTTTAAGCTGAAATTCAAATACCTTCTCAATTTCCTTTTGGTCACACATTTTTTCTATAAAGTAAAAGTGTATAATTTTACATGTATTCATCTGCCTGGTCAAACGAATGAAATGTATATTTTATTCTCTTAAATATTATAAAAACAGCAATACTTATTTATTTTGCAATATCTTCAACAAAACAAACATTTTAAATACTTTGCGTTTCTACAATCACTAAAATATTTCCTCAACGGAGTTAACAATAAAAAAACGTTACATAACAAATACAGGGTGTTACAGAAATGTGTAGCCATTTTTAGGAGTGATATATAAATAAGGGATAATGCTGGGATACACTTTTCTGTTCAACCCTATCCAAATAAATAGTTTAAATTACACAATTCTATTTATTTATTTACACCACAAATATCTGTTAAATAAGCGTGTATAATTAATTATTAAATTTTGCTCTTTCAGAATACTTACAAATACGTAATTAATTATACCTATTTATATTTATGTTAGGGGACTCTTTGACTATTTCATTTATTAATGCAAATCCATCATGGCTGATAAATCAAACGATTCTAACCTCAATACTATAATTATACCAAAAAGGCGATAGAAATTGATTCTGACTATAAAAAAAACATAGGATCACACTTTTCCCATACGGGGTGGCAGAGGCACTAGCCGCCATACCTAGAGACGTAAAATGATACGTTTAATGATTCATTAGGAATTTCTCAACATATTAATGGGTCATTAAATATACCTGAGTACGGCGGTAACTATAGTTCCATTATCAACCTGAGTCTTCCAACGATCTTTTGGCACATGAGTGACGGTGACAGGGGGGCGCCACTTCTACGCAACTTAATACAACGAAGTTAACCCCTTTTCTCGCAGAAGCACACCGCTCGAACGACGGAACAATGGCGAACTATAAGCCAAAAAACCGTTGGAAAGCTGTATTTTGTACAGAAAAATAGTTATAGTACAGAACTACAGATTTTAATGACAAAATGAGAACTAAAATGATCAGCATGAAATCTTCAAGTGCCACTGCCACTTGACTCCATATAAATATACATATAAGGAGTTGTCAAAGTTTATTTGAGCTTAGCCTTGACTCAAGTTCTTGCTGGTGGCGCTTAAGGATTACAATTGAAGAATATTACAGTAACTTGTAAGCGTGGTAGGGTCAATCAACTTTTTTTTTTGTCCAACGGGATGAACTGAACTTTTAAAGATGAGTAGTATACAGCATAAATTAATTTAGCTCGCAGTATTTTGACAAACAATTGTTACTATTTCTTGTTTTAATGAAAAGTTTTGTTGCGAAAATGACAAAAATTGCCCAGGGGACAAACATAAACAGAAATATACATTAAAATAGAAGTGATTTCATTTAAATACGTATAAAATATTGCACTGCACTATGAAATTGACTCAAACATAGGGTTTGTTTTAATATATAATTTTTTTAAACCAATAAAATTTTTCACTTTAACTTTCAATATCCAAAATATAGAGCTCTGCTCTTTGTAGTATCGTAATAAACATTAAATAAATAAAATAATTTAACTGAAAAAACAACTAAAACAAAAAACTAAAACGCCACAAACAAAAAATCAAAAACTTCAACATGCGGACAAAAAATAGTTGATTGACACAGCTTATTTACTTTGGCCATTTAGTCAATGGGATTGTTGTCTCGCTCGCACGCGCGTTAAGTTGGAGAGAAGTAAATGCTACTGTCCAATAGGCTTGTGGCCAAGGTAATCCAATAAATCTAGGAACAAGTCTTAAGTTGAAGCATTACGTACAAAATGACTTGACATTCTCAGAATTGTATATTTCCAGCAGATATATTTTATAAAGTCAATTTTGTGCAAAAAAAGACAGCATTTGATGGCACTTTTACATGACGTCATTCTGTTGTTATTTCATAGAACTCAGGAACAAAAGTTCCGTTTTGACAGTTCATAAAAAGTATCTATGTTGACTTGACAGGCCACAAGCCTATTGACCTGGCTACAGGACCATGGAGGTAGTATCTATGAAGAGGCCCCGATCCGCTGGAAAGCTTTTACAAAATAGCTGCCACGTTATTGTATGGTAGCATAAATAAATAATAAATATAGCAATCTTTTGATTATGTATTTATATTAATTGTTCCAAATTTAGACCCCAAAGATACTTAGGGCGCCTTGCAGAACGTGCTTAAATCTAGATTTAGCATTTAAATCGATTTAACTTTGACGTATTTCATATATTTTGACAGTTGATAAATCTAGTTTAATGTTAAATCTCGATTTAGGCACGTTCTGCAAGCCGCCCTTAATATTTACTTTACTTTACTTTATACTTTAGAAATAGAAAGAAATAGAAATTGTTTATTTTGCCTAAAAAAAAAAACAATTCTGAGGAAAGCGAATGCGTAAGTAGGTATATAAGGAAAAAACAGAATAGACACTTAATAATGAAAAAATTAATCATGTACAAAGGCGAGCTTATCTCTAATAAGAGATCTCTTCCAGCAAACCTAGGATGGACAGGATTAATTAACAAAAGATAGACCTACATATGTGCACAACGATAAATATTTTTATCAAGCTACCAAAAATAGGTAGCTTACCCACCACATTTCTTCCAAGACCGCCACTCCATAGATACTACCTCCATGCATGGAACCACTAGATTTTTAACAGAAGATTTAAAAAAGTGACAAACGAGTTAACTCGGAGTTAACTTTGAGTTACACCCGGGTTATATTTCCAGACACGCAATCTAATTTTACATTCAGACTAAACCATTATCTACCTAGCTAGATGAAATTAATTTGCTTGAAATAAATGAACTAAAATCTTCATTTCAATTCTTCCCTACTGCTCTTACTGTTGCCAGTGGTATAATGTTTGTATGTAGCATTGCAAACGGTTGATAAGCTTCTGCCAGTCGGCTTGGCCACTAGATTGACACCCTTGCACCGACCCGCACTGAGCCAGCGTGGTGGAATATGGCTCAATCTCACTCGTATCCGAACAAATGCCTCTGCCGCTATGTGGGTTAATTGTCGAAATACTTCGCTAGGACTGGCTAGAACTTGCGCTAGGACTGGCTAGAACTTGCGCTAGGACTGGCTAGAACTTGCTATACCCTTGGACTGTCTTTACCGGATCCACAAATTATATTGTTTGGTTTTTCATCGGTTTGTCGAGAATCGCGGGCCGTTGATTTGAGGCTAGACGCTTGAGTGGATACTGGCTAGGAACTGGGTAGAACTTGCGCTAGGACTGGCTAGAACTTGCTATACCCTTGGACTGTCTTTACCGGATCCACAAATTATATTGTTTGGTTTTTCATCGGTTTGTCGAGAATCGCGGGCCGTTGATTTGAGGCTAGACGCTTGAGTGGATACTGGCTAGGAACTGGGTAGAACTTGCGCTAGGACTGGCTAGAACTTGCTATACCCTTGGACTGTCTTTACCGGATCCACAAATTATATTGTTTGGTTTTTCATCGGTTTGTCGAGAATCGCGGGCCGTTGATTTGAGGCTAGACGCTTGAGTGGATACTGGCTAGGAACTGGGTAGAACTTGCGCTAGGACTGGCTAGAACTTGCTATACCCTTGGACTGTCTTTACCGGATCAAGCAAATTATATTGTTTGGTTTTTCATCGGTTTGTCGAGAATCGCGGGCCGTTGATTTGAGGCTAGACGCTTGAGTGGATACTGGCTAGGACTGGCTAGAACTGGCTAGAACTTGCTAGGACTGGCTAGACCCTTGGGCTGTCTTTACCCAGGGAGCCAGCAAATTATTTTGTTTGTTTTGAGGCTAGATGATTGAGTGGATACTGGCTAGAACTTGCTAGGACTGGCTAGAACTTGCTAGGACTGGCTAGAACTTGCTTGAACTGGCTAGAACTGGCTAGGGCGGGCGGGAGCGCCGGTCGCGACGCTACGACTGCGACGGTGAACGGACGAGCTCGTAAAACAGAACGTACGCCTCCGAAGACGCCACGTTGCGAGAGCTTATCGGCGTCACTCTGAAACGAACGGATATATATTTGAAACAAAAAGTAAAATTCAAAAAATCCGACTTCCACAAACCCTAAGTCATTTTTGAGTTACTGTAATTGTAATCCCCTATCCCCCCCCCGGGGAATTAATTTCGTCAAATCCCATCTCAGTGCTACCCCACGCTACATAAGGAACCCCTGTACAAAGTTTCATGGCTCCAGGTCCACCAATTTAGTTTATAAAGTGAGATTCATACCTGGAGTCGTTGTACTCGTGCCATTCGCCGTTGTAGGGATGCTTGCAGTATGCCGTGTAGTGGCCGGAGTATGTGGTGCCTGCGGACAACGGAACATTCACCAATCAGAACATGTCCACTATTGGTGGCGCGGTGGCGCTCTACATATATCCACTATTGGTGGCGCGGTGACGCTCTATATCCACTATTGGTGGCGCGGTAGCGCTCTTTATCCGCTATTGATGGCGCCCTATATCCGCTATTGGTGGCGCGGTGGCGCTCTATATCCGCTATTAGTCGCACGGTGGCGCTTTAAATCCGCTATTGGTGGCACTCTATAACAGCTGTTGGTGGCACTTTATATCCGCTATTGTCGGCTCTCAACGCTATTGTTGGCACTCACCGCTATTGTTGGCACTAACCGTTATTTTTGGCACTCATCGCTATTGTTGGCACTCACCGCTATTGTTGGCTCTCACCGCCATTGGCCGCACTCACCGCTATTGTTGGCACTCCCCACTATTGTTGGCACTCACCGCTATTGTTGGCACTCACCGCTATTGTTGGCACTCACCGCTATTGTCGGCTCTCAACGCTATATTTGGCACTCACCGCTATTGTTGGCACTCACCGCTGTGGTTGCTGACCGCGTACAGGTTGTAGAGCGCACGCGCCGGCCGCGTGGCCGCGTACGGAGACATGTCCAGCCCGGTGAGGGGGAACTCCACGAGCACGTTGAGCTTGCCCCGGAACCGCTCCGTTGGGGAGAACCTGCGGACAGAAGTCCACGTTTTATTAACGTTTAATAAAGATAACCAGACAATCGAATATCACCAGAAATTGACTATGAAATGACATACCGTTCAATTTAATTTATATTCTAAAGTAAGCTGATAACGCGGATCTCGTAGCGGCCTCACCTCTTGAGATGCAGCACCAGAATCTGCGGGAACTTCTGCACAGTGAACCACTTCAGGCACTTCCGCCGCACGCCGCACTTGGAACACGTCTGCAACACACGAACACTTTATTACTAGTAGTTTTGTAGACTTCGCGAACTCTTATACTAACCATTCGATAGTTTTTTTTTTCGCAAGATCGTAGGATGAAGTCCTTAGGGATGATTTATATTAGACCAAGGCGTGCCGGGCAAGGCGGGTTTATAAAAAATCTATTTTCCAAATCGGTCCATCCATCTAGCCGCAATCGGGGCACATACATAAAAATATCTGGGTGCACGGCAGTGCACCACCAAGTCGAGCAAGCACAGCCGTACCATCCTTTTCTCGAAGCAATTCAGGCCATATTCGACCCCCCTAAAACTTCGTTGTGGATAAAACAAGAAGCCTGATTTTTCTGTTACTAATTAGGCCTTATATCAACACGATATATTAAATTTTTTATTCAATTTGAACCAGTAGTTTAAGAATTGTAACATGTCAAAGTTTCCTCATTTTGTCACTGACTGACTGACCGATCATCAAAACTCCCAGGCACTTCTAGCAGACATAGAACCTTCAAATTTGGGATATAAATAGTAATTAGTATTCTTATCAAGGGAAAACTTAAACATTTCAAGCTTATGTTATAGTTTTCCAGAAAACCCATTTGCATCAATAACTTTGTAATCTTATATAAAATGTATAGGATTACAAAGTTACATTTGCAGTTTATGAATCATTGAATGCCCCTAGGAAAATATGCCTTTACAAACAAGATTCTATAAACATATTATGTAATAGATACATAATATCACGCCTGTTTCCTAGAAGAGGGATACGTACATCCACCAGGGACCACCACTTACCACGGTCCAGGCATACATCCCTCGTTTCCTTTGGTTACCATTATGCTTAAATTATATATTACTAGCTGACCCGGCAAACGCTGTTTTGCCATATAAATAATTATAACACTTAGGGGTATGAAAAATAGATGTTAGCCGATTCTCAGACTACGAAGACAAACACTGTGACACGAGAATTTTATATACAGGGTGTAACAAAAAGGGTTTAACTCCCGAATGTATGTGGTTACTATGGGACCAACTTGATCAGAGCAACTTGATTTTTCACTTCTCCATATAAATCAGCCGAGCGCCCAGACCGAAATGTATGGGGAAGTGAAAAATCAAGTTGCTCTAATCAAGTTGGTCCCATAGTAAAAGTTGCTCAGAATGATGTCCCAAACCACATACATCCGGGAGTTAAACCCTTTTTGTTACACCCTGTATATATGTATGATGTACATTCCCGACAAAATGCTTCAAATATAATAAAACTATTCAATCAATAGAACAAATTGCGTTCTAATGCGACGGGAGTGGTAGCAGATTAATCCAATTGCTCGATAGATGGCGCTGCCTGTATTTTAACTCACGCTATGGTTTGAAACCGTCGCTAGCTTAAGTAGCGGAGTTGCTCGCCAGCGATTTCAACTAGTTGTTGATAATTTTTGTATCTGCATTAATTATTATATTTACTAACTATTTGGATTTGTTCATCTAGCACATTTGCCAGAACTAGTAGTCGCAATGGATTCGGAAATAGTGTATGTGAATGACCAACCATGCCCACACCGGATTGTACGGATACCTGGCGATGGGTCGTGTTTGTTTCATTCTTTGTCATTCTCTATGTATGAGAATATTGAGTCGTCGTATGAGATTAGACTTGCTATAGTCGAGTATGTGGTAGCACATTGGGAAGAGTTCCAAGTTTATACTTGTGACGAGCACGGAGACCCCTACATTAACGCTATGTTTTTTATTGTTATTGTAAAAGTACCAAAGGTACCAAATTTTAAAAAGTAGAACTTTACAAAAAGAAGTGAGATCCCATCAAAAACATCCTGTAAAAAATACCAAGTCTCGCAGCTCTGTGATTCTACCGTAAAAAGTTGTGAGATCCATGTTATACCAAGTCGGTTAACTGATTTAGTCCCTACTTAAGGGGCCTTCTGTCTTAAGTTAATACGTAAGATATTTTCATATCTATATTCAAATCTTTTACTTTTTAAATAAAAATATCGACTTGGCCATCGCATGAAGGCACAATGTATCTTCGAAATCATATCTACATTATATTAGGTTGTTTAGAGTATAATTGCGTTCTACACGATTAAAACTTGGTTCCAAAACTAATATATGTATACCTTTAACAAGCGGCAACAATAGAAAATGGAAGACTAGTGCAACAAAATTACTAATGCTCTAGTTATTTTCAGTCCATTAAATTCCAGTACCTTTCACTTCTTTATGCATTCGGAAGGAATTTGATGAAAAACCAGGTTTCTGGCTCTTAGTTCTGTGTGATAGATAACGTATTTGTATATATTTATTACACGATACATGACAGGACATAAAAACAGAAATAACATGTACCAAGGTCAGCTTATCTCTAAATAGAGATTTCTTCCAGCAGACCCTGGTTGTAAAGGACTAAACAAACTAAGCATGCGATGGCCAAGTCGATATTTTTATTTAAAAAGTAAAAGATTTGAATATAGATATGAAAATATCTTACGTATTAACTTAAGACAGAAGGCCCCTTAAGTAGGGACTAAATCAGTTAACCGACTTGGTATAACATGGATCTCACAACTTTTTACGGTAGAATCACAGAGCTGCGAGACTTGGTATTTTTTACAGGATGTTTTTGATGGGATATAATATATCCCGACGAATTGTAAACCTACTCCTTTTGTAAAGTCGGTTAAAAAGGGGGGTAAAGTATAAAATAACCCTCGCGCACGCACCGGTTTCTCGTCGCCGTCCATCTCCTCCTCCTTGGTGAAGTGCTGCAGACACTGCTGGATCTTGATGTTGCCCGTGCGAGAGGGGATCGGCAGGCTGCGGGCGGGACGGTTATTAGAAAGAGATGCCATTCGCGCAAAGTTTCCTTGGCGCAATCCCCATTGGACAGACAAGTCTGCGACAAACATTGTAATAAATATTGGTCACAATTTAATATGACATTGAAAGCATTACGCTTTTTCCCATTTGAGGTGGCAGAAGCAAATTGTGCCCACTTTTTGTGAGTTATTCTATTGCAAATGCCTAATTTTTCTTACTTATTATTCGCAAACAAAGGAGCGGGCGCGTCATTTCAGTTTGAACAAGCTATATGCACTAGCACTACTTATCATTTCTATCAATATCATTCTATGTATATTGAGACATTAGAATGATCTAAATCATTCTTGACCCCATCACTATTTATTTTATACCAAAAAGCGGTAACATCGGAACTGTAATTTTACTTCGTTATTATAATATTATAGTATAGGAATATAGTATAGGGTATAGTATAGGAATATACAGCAAATCATAGTTGTAAAATTCAAAAGATTTTGACCAGAATCTCATTAAATTCTCAGGTCCCATATTGGATATTTGGAAGGAAATTGCACTAAACTAAAAAGGCAACTAAAGCCTCTAAACGTCATAATGACGTCATTTTAGTTGTTATCAACAACTAAGATGACGTCATTATGACTAAGATGACGTCATTGTGACTAAGATGACGTCATTTTGACTAAGATGACGTCATTATGACGTTTAGAGGACTTAGTGGCCTTTTCAGTTTAGTGTATTTTCCTTCCAAATAGCCCCCGTAATCTAATTTAATTTCGTAATTTCTTTATTGTACTCACATGACAGTAAAAATAGCTTAAAATAGAAAGAATATGTACAAAGGCGAGCTTATCTCTAATATGAGATTTCTCGGTCGCACCCCGCACTCACCTCAGATCCCAGAAGGGGTCAAAAGTGACGCTGTCATGGTCGCAGTGCGTGCAGCGCAGCGTCGACTTGAGCTGCCCCATGAAGATGTCGCCCACTTTGCTGTCCTCCATCCGCTTGTACCGGGACCACGCCTCCACCGCCTTCGCAGAGTCGCTGGGGACACAAGACAACCGGTTAAATATTTGGATTCTTAGGGTTCCGTACCCGAAGGGGACCCTAAGGCTCCGCTGTCCGTTTAAAACGTCAACGGGTCCTACAGCACGAACCGTAATTAGCTGTTTTACAGATTGTGTATTTCTATTGCCGCAACAACAACAAATACTGAAATACACGAAAAAAGGGTGTTTAGAAGAGGGGCGGATCCAGGATTTCAGATGGGGGGGGGGGGCATTTTGACTACGTCCAGTATGTTATTTATAAAGTATATTTAGTAAGTGTAGTAGATATATTGAATGTTTACAAAATAAAGTTACGCGCCTTGTACCGCTTTTGACAAACTTTCAATAAAGTCACCCAGACTAACGGGCACTAATGGGGCGGTGTCAGCCGCCCCGGAAATTTCCCATTGCTAGTAAGTCGAGTAAAGAAAACCTCATAAAACCAACTCATAGGGCGGCGTCAGCCACCCCGGAAATGTTTCATTGCTAGCATCACGAGTAACAGAACCTTATAGGGCGGCGTTCACCACCCGGGAAATTGCCCATGGCTAACAAGTCGTGTGAGCTAAAATGTCCCATGGCTAGCAACAAGTCAACTAACGAGAACCTTACAACAATTCAACAGGCGACGAAAGCCGCCCCGGAAAAATCTTATAGCTGTGGCTATGGCTAGCATATCGAATACAATATTCTGTTTCTTCTAAGTATGCTGTGTAAAAGTGCATCTGAATTAAATCGGATAATTGCGTCGAAAGAACGAAATTCCTGGGCCCACTGGAATATGAAAACTCATAGGGCGGAGCAAGCCGCCCCGGAAAAATCACATGGCTAGCATTTAGAATATAATTCAGTTTCTTCTGAGTATGCTGTGTAAATGTGTACCTGAATCAAATCAAAAAGTATAGTCAAAATACTGAAATATCAGGATGCTTTCAAAAATGAGAACTCATCGGGCGGCGTCAGCCGCGACTAATGATGATGACTTGCTCACCTCAGGTTATCATCGATCTCAGTCAGGATCGGCTTGGGCTTCACGGTCACTCGGTTCACATCCTCGTGTAGACCTTCAAGCAGGTAGCGCAGGAACTCCTGCGCATACGAGATGAACATCATTAGCATAACTTGACATGACATAGCGTCACGATTTCTCACATACGGGGTAGAGGTAGAGATAGAGAGATAGAGATAAAGTTTATTCGTACTTTCTACAATTTTTACGAAATTGTTGTACACGGGGCGGCGGTGTCATCAATATAGTTGGCCGAGACACAACTGTGACCACTTTCAGCCAGTGATTCAATACTCCATTTTGCGTGACACGGGGCTAGCCCATCGCCGCAGCTATGGAGTAATGAAGGTTTCCTCACGATGTTTTCCATCACCGTTGGTACATGGCCAGCACCTGAAACGAAACTGCATCTCCCGCATGAGAAGCAAGCGTGAAACCCACTATAGTCTATTCGTGATAAGAATGCAGTAAAGTCATCACTGTCCGGCGGCCTAGCCACGCCCCGTAACCAATTAAATCGTATCCAATTATCAAGCCAAGTTCACAGTAACCAGTTGAAGGCAAACTTTCGAACGCGAAGGTTGTGTCCTGTCCTGTGAGTGTGTGTTAACAGTTTTAAATTTAAATTTCACTGCATTCTTATCACGAATAGACTGTAGAGAACGGAGCTCTCACGGAGATCTACCATGACATTATAATAGCGAGATATAGGATTATATGTTGCAGAAGATTTCTATTTTATAATTGTATTTTTAATAAATTTGCACATCCTTATAGGATAAAATATAGTTAAGTTCAAAAATTGTACCTAACATCTTAAGCACCTATATTAGCAAATAAATATCTTTGACTTTGACTTTGAAAGGCTTTTTGACGTGCCATTTTTTAACACTTCCCATTATGATCGGTGCCCAATTTTGACCGATTCCCGTTTGGTCTACTTCCCGTTTGATACATTTCCCGTTTGGATCACTTTCCATTTTTTGGTTCCTTTAATTCCCATTTATTCATATTCATATATCGCATATCATTATCAATGATACCCCGTGGGGGCACTACAATATGAGGGTTCGTTAACATATATATTCTTATTATCTATTTATATTAATGTCATTTTCCATATAATTTTCTATTTAGACCAACTTCCCGTTTGCCCCGCTCCCCCCCCCCCCCCGCCCACCTGCGCGTCCTGCTGGCTGTAGCCCATGAACCGCGGCGCGAACCGCTGCACCTGCGACTTGAAGGACGTCGTGTTGACGACAGCGTCGCGGGAGCCGCGCGCCCACAGCTCCGAGATGACGCTCGCGAACGCTGCCGGGCGGGGAGGCAGGTTAGAACTAATAAAAAGTTATATAATTGATACAACAAGTAAACTTTAGAAAAAACCGACTTCCACAAACCCTTTTTGATTAGATTGTAACCCCCTATTTCCCCTCTTGGGGAATTAATTTCGTTAAATCCCATCTCAGTGCTACCCCACGCTACATAAGGAACCCCTGTACAAAGTTTCATGGCTCCAGGTCCACCGGTTTAGGCTATGCGTTGCCCGTCAGCCACGCGTAGTAGATTGTATTTGTACCTAGTATTGAGCAGTACTGGTGGTCATGTGGTCTTCATCATCAGTTTCAGATCACAATATTATGCTTACCGTGAGTAAATGAAATACATAAAAAAACGCCTCGACAAATTGTAAATTTCCTCCTTTAGGAAGTCGGTTAAAAATTCATTCGTTCATATTCTATATTGGGCGTTTCGCCGATCTATACGTCCGATTGGAATCCGTAAAAATAAAGTGCGGACTTCAGAAATACAATTTCGATGGTAGATAGTTACGCACTAAAAGGTCAAAGTAAAAAAAAAATATTGACCATAAAATCATACCTTTGCCCAGCAGTGGGACACATTATAGGCTACGTAAAAAAAAAAAAAACATACAGATTGCTTAGTCAACGTCAATATAATATTAATATTTGTGTATACTACCGCCCGTTGGGAAGTTGTGGGCTTAGGGATGGAGCAAAGAAGGGCAATAAAATCTTTAAAATATGTGAGGGCCTTAAAAAATTCAATTTTATGTATTTCTACTTAAGTCTAAGCAAATACACCGAAGAGAGACGTACTGACTCAGTCCATCGCCCCTCTTTGGATTTCTGTGCGCCGGGATGGTAAACACCACGCAGTTTGTCATCTAAATTTTCTTTTACACTGTATACTGACTTCTTTATTAGACATAGTTTTTGTTGTTGTTGACATAGTTTTTGAACCTCCTTTCTGGAAGGTCCGTTGCTTCGTTAAGTATTTTGTTATATAATTGAAACAAAAAGTAAACTTTAGAAAAAACCGACTTCCACAAACCCTATTTGATTAGATTGAGTTTAACACAAACTGCAACCCCTTATCCCCCCCCCCCCCTTGGGGAATTAATTTTTTCAAATCCCATATCAGTGCTACCCCACGCTACTAAGGAACCCCTGTACAAAGTTTCATGGCTCTAGGTCCACCGGTTTAGGCTATGCGTTGCCTGCCCGTCAGCCACGCATTGTATTTGTACCTAGTATTGAGCAGATCTGGTGGCCATATGTGGTCTTCATCAGCAGTTCCGCATCACAATATTATGCTTACCGTGTGCATTTGAACGAGTTATTATGAAAAACAAAAAAATCACTATAGGTCTGCCTATAATATTTGAAGAGTTCCCTCGATTTCTCCAGGATCCCATCATCAGATCCTGACCTGGTGTCAATGGGACCACCCTTGAGGTATTACCTATACGCCGAAAAAAGATTTGTTCAAATCGGTTCATAATTGGCGGAGTTATCGCGTAACAAACATAGAAAAAAAAAAAAAACATACGGGTCGAATTGAGAACCTCCTCATTTTTTTGAAGTCGGTTGAAAAACTAACACACACTCCCATAAAATAATTAGTTAGTTAGAAAATAGTTAATTAGTTATTAATATTATATTGACGTTGACTAAGTAATCTGTATGATTTCATGGTCAAAAAAAATAATTGAACTTTGAACTTTGTCTTTAAAGTTGCTAGCTCACCTTTAATAAGAGCGCCCTTCATACAGGACAGCGTAGTATTTATGTGTCCCTTGTGCTTGTCCTCAATCAAGTACTCCAGCAGTGGCCGGGTGTTGGACAGACACTGGACCACGCTGTTCATGAAGCATGTGTTGCCAATGTTTCGAAGCCCGTTGAGACCTGCAAATGGAAATTGAAAAGATTTAAAAGAAAAGCGTGATGTGGTTTTAGAAATTGAAGGGGACGTGGTGTAGTGGTCTCACGATAGCTTTTCAAGTAGGAGAATCAGGTTCGAATCCAGATAAATAATGTCAGCATCAAGTGGGCACTCAACATATTCAACAAATATATCTCATCCTTAACAATCAGAACTATCTACAGTCTTCACAAACAGTCCTTTTATTTTGTGAAGACTTTAACACAGCGAAAGTGTCCAAATTATGACAACATCCTCTGTGTAAATATGGATGTAAAGTATGGAGCAAGCGATATAACATGTGTAGTACATTAGCACCCGTATGCTATTATTTTTCTCGACAGCTCCTTAAATTTGACTAGGTCTTATCTCAAGGCGTCCTCAAATAATTGTTTTGTCGAAGGTAAAACCCGGTTTCCGAAACGAAAATCAGCATTGACAACTGGTCAAACTCTTGTTAAACAACAAAATAAAAGGCCCGTTTTGACAGTTCACGCCCATAAAATTTTAACCCGTAATGCGTAGGTAATAAAAGCCAACTGTTGCGTACAAGCAAAGCGTACAAGCTGCACTTAGGAAAACCGCAGCTATTACCTACGCGTCAGGGGTTAAAACTTCATGGGCGTAAACTGTCAAAACGGGCCTATTATTTTGTGAAGACTATAATTTCAGCCAATCACGGGCCGCTATTTTGAATCAATCATCGATAAATCGCGTGATACATTCGACAACTCTTTCAGAAACTGGGGGCGAATCGGAGGAAACAACTAAAGCGGGCTATAGACGACATGATATCATAATCATAATAAACGTTTATTGCCAAGAAAATACAGGATAGTAACTAATATTACATTGAATAATTTTGCTGGGGCAATAGGAAGTGGCTCAGCCCTTGCTGACACAGAGCCGGGACTCTGTGTAGCGCTGATAACTGGAGCTGCGCTTGGAATAGTGTACGTACACACATAGCAGGCGTCTCAAGTTCAAAATCATTTTTTTTTATTGACCATAAAATCATACAAATAACTTAGTCAACGTCAATATAACATTAATATTTTTGTATACTACCGCCCGTTCGGAAGTTGTGGGCTTAGCGATGGATGCTCCAGTTTAACACCTTTCTACACCCGATATCATGTCGCCCGCACCCCGCATACGGATGCCAGGGTCTTGCACCGCTAGGGCCGCTAGACTCACCACTAGTCTGGCTGCTGGTCCCACAGGCAGTCTCGCTATCAGCCCTCTCGCTGCTACGACGCAGGCTGCTCAAACCACTCTTCCCGCCGGCTAGCTCCTGAAATCGTCGGGATGAAGGTATTTAACGGCTTTTGGGTGATACGATAGGTGTGTCTTTTGGGTGTGTTGCATGTGTGTTGCATGTGTGAAATGCGTGTATCACATATCGGTTATAATCAATACCGTATTTAAAATTTTCGCTTTTATTCATAATTCAAAGAAA
The DNA here is from genome assembly GCA_963457715.1 of Argyresthia albistria. Classification (NCBI taxonomy): domain Eukaryota; kingdom Metazoa; phylum Arthropoda; class Insecta; order Lepidoptera; family Argyresthiidae; genus Argyresthia; species Argyresthia albistria. The sequence goes on from OY735281.1 coordinate 5,651,332, forward strand.
ACTAAAATGCCGTTAAAATACCTTCGTCTGTCTTCCATCACTTTGAAATTTGTGTTTGTGAGAAAGGGACAAAACACATTTTAGTTATCAAAGGTTTGATAAGTTTTATGAATAAGAGAGTATGTATTTTTTTGAAAACCCATCTGGGTACATTCTGAAAAAACTGTAATTTCTGCCGAAACCCACGTAGTTTCTAAACCATTTTTTAATTTCTGTTAAACCCATGTATTTAGTTATATCAAAACCCATGTAGTTTCTGTCCAAACCCATATACTTTCAGAAAAATCTAAGTAGTTTCTGTCAAAACCCATGACAAACCGTTTCTGAACACCCCCTGCCGTTATGTTGAACTCAAGTAGATTTGGTCAAAACCCACGTAGTTTTTAAGAAAACCCGTAAAGTACTGTCAAACCCATGTATTTTCTAACAATACCCAGGTAGTAAGTATCTGTCGAATCAAAACTATTGTAAGAGAGCATGGATCGTCTTTGTCGAATGTACGTTAAATGTATGAGATTGTTGAAGCTGTTCCAGTTTTCAGTAGAGTTGATCAACCGAATAAGGGGTACGAAATACTTACCTGTGTGTAAAAAGAAAATAAAAATTATGAAATAAATATATAATATAGCATGCACAAACGACACTAACACACACGCACACACTAAGTTAGTGACAACAGAAGAATGGAAAAAATATGACTCATAAACAAATAAAATCAAAACTGGAAATGGCAAGAAATAATTCGGATAAAAAGTTTCTCAATATTGTGAAGTTATTTCAAAAACCTTCGAACCTGCATATTTCGAAATGCAAGGTTTTGACGCTACACGATAAGAAAATATGTCAAAATGACATCTTATTTTTTTTATTTGGAGATCAAGACAAATCTAACGACCAAATGCATAAAAATACTCGAAACCATAAAAGTCGAGAAATTAATAAAAGCACACAAACCTGTCCCGTGAAATCATTTCAAAAACCGAAAATTTTATCAATATCGGTTCACCCCAGTATTTTGTGTACATTATGGAACGCCATAACTCTTTGACTGACAGACAAAACGCAACCTAAACTAAACCAGTGAAGAGAGAAAGTTGAAACTTTTTCAGTGTGGTCAAAGGACCCCAGAAAATGAAATTGTCCCTTTGTGGGGCGAAAGGGGGGCCTTGGAGCAAGTCACACATAATATGTACACCAATACACACGTCAAACTTAACACCCCAACTTTTAAGTAGGGTTTTTTTGTGTATTTTATGGCCTGGTTAAAAGCATGAACGACCCGGCTCTGCTACCAAAATGTCGGGTCAATTGACCCGACGACGACGGTCTTTGTTGCGCGTCATTTATTTATCGTTCGTGGAATATTTTATGCAAATATCTTAAGATATTAAGGGCCACTTGGCTATTTTACGACAGCCGCTTAATGCTAAACTCAATTTAAATGCTACCCGGCCAAGTTAAGTGGGAACCTAGGTCCACAGCACAAACGACACTTGCCAATTGCCATGCCTGATTACATAGCTTTCAAAAGTCCGCGAAATTAAACCGGGGCCATAGTCAGTCAGTCGTCATTGTGAAGCCAGACTCCAGTGCCGTGAGTCGTGTACAGATCGCACGGCAATACAGTCTATTCGTGACAAGAATGCAGTGAAATTAAAATTTAAATCTGTTAACATACTCACAGCACACAACCGTCGCGTTCGAAAGTTTGCCTTCAACTGGTCACTATGAACTTGGCTTGATAATTGGAAACGATTTGATTGGTTACGGGGCGTGGCTACGCCGCCGGACAGTGATGACTCACGAATAGACTATAGTTATAGCGAGGACAGAATGGATAAAGAATTATCACACAGAATCAAAGCTTGGAACAAATACTGGTCTCTCAAAATAGTGATGAAAAGTAAGCTACCCATCAAACTGAAATGCAAAGTTTCCAATACTTCTCTACTACCTGTACTTATATATGGCTGTCAGACTTGGTTGTTGACAGAAAACAACAGCAACGTTTACAGGTATGCCAAAGAAGTATGGAAAGAAGCATCCTGGGAGTCAGCAAAAGAGACAGAATCAGCAACATCACTCTGCGACAAATCACTAAGGTGGATGATGCCTCAACCAGAACTAAGATCCTAAAATGGGATTGGGCTGGACACCTGAGCAGACTTCAAGATAACAGATGGACCAAAGCAACAACGGATTGGATACCTCGAGAAGAAACAAGAAACAGGGGGAGACCAAGGCTGAGATGGAGAGATGAGCTGGATGAGTACCAGCCACAATGGTGGAGAGTGGCACGAGACAGGGGAAGATGGAGGTTCTTGGGAGAGGCATTTGCTCAATAATTGAAACAAAAAGTAAACTTTAGAAAAAACCGACTTCCACAAACCCTATTTGATTAGATTGAGTTTAATACAGACTGTAAGCACTTATCCCCCCCCCCTTGGGGAATTAATTTTGTCAAATCCCGTATCAGTGCTACCCCACGCTACTAAAGAACCTCTCTGTACAAAGTTTCATGGCTCTAGGTCCACCGGTTTAGGCTATGCCCTGCCTGCCCGTCAGCCACACATTATATTTGTACCTAGTATTGAGCAGTTCTGGTGGCCATATGTGGTCTTCATCAGCAGTTCCGCATCACAATAGTATGCTTCCACATCACAATATTACTAAAAACACAAAAATCACTATATGTCTGCCTATAATATTTGAAGAGTTCCCTTGATTTCTCCAGGATCCCATCATCAGATCCTGACCTGGTGTCAATGGGAAAGTAAACCCTTTCAAACAAAAAAATAATTTTCCAAATCGGTCCATCCGTCTAGGCGCTATTGGGGCACATACATAAAAAAACATCCGGACGAATTGTAAACCTCCTCCTTTGGGAAGTCGATTAAAAATGGGCGACTAAATCAGGGCAATTAAACTAAAATGCAGCAAATTAGTCATTATAAGAGGCTTTATTATTATTATTATAGCGAGGGCGCAGAATTCCAGTTTGTTTGTAGTCGGCGCGGCGCGTCTCGGCACCGTCGACTAGCCAAAAGCAGATTCTTGCGCCTCGCTATAGCTATCTCCAATCTCCATGCGATTCCTGAGGGGCAATCCTGGCGCTCGCTAGCGAGATCATGTCCATGGTCGAAATATCGATTTTGAGAAACCGAAATCTCTATCAAAAACAAGAAAAAGCTATTCTTACGACTAGCCTTTCGACCAGCCGAGACATCTCGACCCGTATTCGATCGAATTAAATATAAATCGAGATCGTTTTCGACGGATTTAGGCCATTTTAGGCGGGGGGGGCCCGCGATTCTCGCGCTATCGAGATCATCTTCCCAGTTGAGATATGGGATTTGATAGGGCCTAAATCCGTCGAAAACGGTCTCGATTTATATTTATTTCGATCGAAAACGGGTCGAGATATCTCGGTTTATCGAAAGGCTAGTCGTAAGAATAGCTTTTTCTTATTTTTGATAGAGATTTGAGTATCTGAAAATTGATATTTCGACCATGGACATGATCTCGCTAGCGCCAGAATTGCCCCCTACGAGTTCTCAGCCCAGCAAGGCTACATTCAGTAGGTACCATCCGAGCCAGTCTCAGCGTCACAGAAGCCACGCGCCGAGGCACTCGCCTATCCGACACCGAAACTGGCGCTAGAACACATCGCATACTTCAGTCTTTGAGAACCTCCTAGAAATTACCAGACATGAATGTAGACAATTTGGAGAAACACGTCCAAAGATGATCAAACTACCAGTATGACATCTAAGTAATACCACAGGGTGCTCATTCCATACAAATTAGAATTAGTAACCCTTCGTAAAAAAGAGATGGCGTGAGGAGTAAGATTTGTACTTTAAACTGCTTTTTGAACGCCACGGTATCAGTTAACATACTTCTGGGTGGCGGTAATCTTAGAATAAATCCTATATATCTTAGCGCCATCTCGTGGTATTTGCAATTTTTCGATGATGCTGCACCAAGCGATAATGTCCTCGAACTAAAGAAGCTTCCGTAGCATCTCAGTTCACGCCGGTGTCATATTTTGTTCTAGGTGTATTAGTATAATATTATAGTGTAATACGAACAATCTCACGGCGATGGAAAATTTCGTGACGAAACCTTCACATCACCAGAACTTCACATTATGGAGAATTTAATACCTGTGTTAACGTGGGGTGGCTAAGTATACCTGGGGGCGCGGTAGCGCCCCCGCCAAGTCGAGCAAAGATTTACTTTTCGGGATTTACTTCTAGAGGGCAAGTACTGAGGTACAAGTAAAGAATGACGAGGACCACCAGCAGAGGCTGTCTTGAAGGTGATGGTTGAAGACCTGTGGCGATGCGGTTCGCCTACCAAGAGAGGTCCCGGGTTCGAATCCCGGCTGGGGTGGACAAAACTCCCCAGGTCTTGGATGTTTTATATGACGTTAATGCTTCTGGGCCCGAATTCTACTAAGTTCACAAGCATACGACAAGCCTGGCACCTTCAATACGAGGTATTTGGTATTCTACTAAAACCGGAATCCAATCGTATTTACGCTGCTGGCGCCAGTTTGACGCCAGCGTAAGTAGGTACGTTTTGGACAGTAGAATACGAAGTACGCTGGCTTCACGCTGGCGTTTGTGAATTGGAGTTTGTGCCAGGCTTGCCGTATGCTTGCGAACAGTAGAATTCGGGCCCTGGTTAACGCTGCACAGGGTATCTTTGTGTGGGGCCAGCAGCAATGTAAGTGCTCGTGACATGCAGATACTTTCTTCTGGTGCCACCCTAAGATACCCCGTGTAGTGGGAACCAGAAACAGCGACATCACACACGGATAAATGTATATAGTGCAGTCCCAAAGTCGGAAACGCACGCACGGAAATCTTATTCCGAACGTTTGGGAGAAGATATTTAATATCTATTTAGGGCTGGTAGGTATTTTTTTTTTTTTTTTTACGTAGCCTATAATGTGTCCCACTGCTGGGCAAAGGTATACAAGGTGTAAATGAATTAACGCAAAATGAGAAACTACTTTGTTAGGGACATCATTCTGAGCAACTTTCATTATGAAACCGATTTGATCAGAGCAACTTTTTTTTTGACTTCCCAGTACATTTTGGCCTGAGTGGGTCAGCTCATTTGTGCTGATTCACCTTGTATAGTAAAACAGATTTTTTAAATATCAATCCAGATCCTCGATCTGATTACGTCTCCTGAACGGTCGGAATACGACCTCTGCCGACCTTTGAAAATCATATTTTTTGGGAGTACCGCAAAAATGTGTAAGAAAGCTAACCACCTGAAACGCGCAGCCTCCATAGCTCGGCTTGGGGCGCGCGGGCGCAGGCCGGGGCCGTGTAGGGGCCACACTGCGCGGCCTCTCTTCGAAGCACCGTCGACATCCACACCTCATTGCAAACGCACCACACGCCGGTGGTCAGACATGCTAGGACGATCAGCGCTTCGTAGTATGTCAGCATAAAGTGCGGAGGGTGGTGGGAATCTTTGGGTTCAGACGCTCCAAAGTCTATTCTCTTGCTTTACTTTTCGCTTTCGGTTCTTGGAAGGTCTTTTTTGGTTGTCCTAAGGCGTTTTTCGGTTAACAAAGTTTTTTTTTCGGGTTTCCAAATATATTTTTCGGTTCTTCAAAGATGTGTGGGGTTTTCAAAGAGGATTATTTTAATCACTTTTTTTGATGGAATAACAATTGGATGTCTTGATATTTCAGCGGACAGATTGTGTCTTTTTGAATTTCTTGAAGCTTTGTCGGAGGATTTTGAAATTTTTGGGAATCTTGATGAAATAGAAAAAATATTGGCAATCAGGAACGAGGTTTGACACAGCAGGGACAGGTAAATTGACGATGTCGTATCTTGAAATTGGAAAACTTTCCGGAAATTTAGAAAATAATAATGTTGAGAATTCACTTTATATGACGATGGAAACTTCTTGTAATTTGATGTAGAGTTTGGACACCTCTCGCAAATAATTTGAAGTTGAAGGTTCAATGAGAATCCGTAGATTTCTGAGTATTATTTCTTAGTTTGAGGAATGTGAAAGAACAACGAAGACCGTTACGTTTTTCGTAACTAAGGATTTTTTTCTAGATTGGAATCGAGTAATCGGATGAGCACCTATTACACAGATGATCGTTTTATCAAAAGAAGTTTGTCAATATCTAGTCTTGCGTATATGTAGAGGATAGTTTGAAACTGGTTAGCAATGTCTGCTAGAGTTTACACAAAAAGTTACTTTTTAGGTTTATGTAAATTCACTGAATTATTTCTATATGGTCACTCAGTTATGAATCAGTAATTAACACCTCATTTATGTCATATGTTTGCAAAGGACATACACAAACATTCAAACACTCACAGATTTCAGTCTCTTGGTCAAGGTAGATTTATTTTGGGATCAACAAAAACTTTAGATACACTCGATAAGATTGTGGCTTTTGGCATTGTCTTTCTTAAATTCACGGACGCAAGATTTAATTTTCCTTGTCCTCGGTCAAACACAGTTTATCACAGATACAATTTAAAATATCCACAGTCTACTAAAATATCACTGAAATGTAATTCCTCTGCGTTTGTAAGACTTCAAGACTTAAATTTTGCAAAGAAACTGGTTGCAGCTACCAAATCTGAACCTAAACTCTAAACCTACTGGTTTAAAACAATAATCTTTTGAGGTTATACGCTTTTAGGTTATGTAGTTTCGCGCGCAAATAGACGTCATGTGACCGCCATTGTAAAGTTTTGTTTCAGACTGAGTAGCAAGCGCCGGTCGGGTTTTGCCAAAATCGAGTGCCAAATTTCACAACCTGTCATGTAATCTAGAAAGATAGTTTAGCCTGCAGTACGCAAAAGAAAGTGATATTACGATTTGGTGATAATTTTCTTGCCTTTGCTTTCGTCATCAAATATGGGAAAAAGGCTTGACGCTTTGTTATGCTTTACCGAAATTTTGAGTAGTGTTGCTTTTTATACTGAACTTTTCTCATCAGACTGAAACTTTGATGGAGTGTAAACTGGCTGCGAACGTTTGTATGCTCCCTTGTTCTACGAAAAATACAGGAAGACAACAGAAACACGAAACACAATACGATGTCAACAAAATGGTAGTTGTCAGAAAATAAAACAACCTCAAGCCACAACCAGTTTCTTAGCTGCACAGAAATCACAATAATCGAAAACAAAGTAAAACTCCGGGATAAAAACTTTATAAACTTGCAAAATTACGAAAATATTCAGCACATGAAAAAGACAGTGACACTGACACGCTGTGACAGACAACTGTTTTTGTTGAAACTTTTTTTATCAGTGGCCAGATAGATAAGTCAAAAGAGTTTGAACCTTTTCTCTAGAAAAGAGATCTGCGGCGATGGGCTAGCACCCTGTTGTGTAAAGTGTGAACAAGAAAACAGGGATTGCTTTGGAAACATTACGGCGAGTCCGAGAAATTCGAAAAACTTCTAGTTTAGATTGGACTAAAGAAATTTAACTTCGATCTAACAACTTTACGTTGACTTCGCCAATGCAATGTCACGTGTTTTGCAGATCTGTATTTGGACAGGTGCTCTTTCGAGGACCTGGAGATGTTACTATTGATTTGTCGCTCGTTAGCATTACCCGGGAAGGACTTGAAGAGAAAATTCCAAGTATTTCGTTAGCCACAGCCTCCCCTAAAAACCGAATAAAAAGTTCGCAAACGCCACACTCACGACAAAAAAGCGCGGTTGTTGTCAAAATGGCACTAGCCTGATTACCGTTTTATTTCTAGTCCGCACATTTCGCGTCTCGGCGATATATTTAGATGCGCAGGCGACGATGGAACGAGACTTTTCTAAAGGAAAGAGCGCTTTAGTAGTGTTGGGATTTTCCTACTTGAGGTGGAAATGACTAGCTCCCTGTCGCGCAACATGGATTGTGATTGGAATTTCTAGGTGTTATAGATAGAGATCTTCAGATCAGACAGACGCATACGACAGACAGATAGTTTCCTATCGCCCCCACGCCCACACATCTCTCAACAATTGAGCTGGATTTGTATTTTTTCGCAGAATCTCGACTCAATCCGATACCGATGATATGTGCTTGTACCTATGTAATAGTTTTGGGTTTTCGGTAAAAATAAGGCACCAAAGAGAAGCTTATTACCCATACTACTGTCAAACCCGTATAAATGAGGACAAGCATGATGGTGGCGAGCCGGTTCGCGCATGCGCAGGCGGTATAGTAAACACCCACACACGGCCAACGCGCGCACACAAATACATGACCCGGATAGTGAAATGGCAACGAACCCGCGTTTAAAGCCTAAAACAGAACTATCTGGAGAGGTGATCTTTTTAGAGATAAGCTCGCCGCTGTTTATGTTTCTTTGTGAAGTGACTTGTTTTATGTATCTGTGTGCAATATCTACATTTTCAAGCCATATCACTGACTGACGGACTATTATCTCTTCTGTGCTGACGGACAACGCAGAGCAAAAACAGTAGAGCTAGAATCAACTTATTCAATTCCTCCCTTATGTGAACTGGGGGTTAAAGTTTGTATGAAAATTGCACTTGGATATTTACACGTCTCGCGTTTTCACCCGCAGCGAAGCTACTTCCTTACTAGACGAAAGTATATGTTAGACTTATAGAACACTTGGCAAGGTAAAATGACGGAAGTTGCATCAAAGCGGTGACAGAATGGCTGAAAGAACCGGTAGACCAGTTGGTAGATCACGGGACGACATGAATGCGTGTTGAAGAAGAGGCCTATACCCAGTAGTCTGTGCTTTAGGATTTCGTTCGACGCAGGTTAATATCGAAAAACAAGTCAATATACGAGTCTTTAGATTGGTGGTATTACAAAAGCAACGGCGAAAATCCGTACTTTAAGAAGTTCACGAAACAGATATAAGTGTACACAACATTAATCTTGCAACAGTAGTTATTCAAAACACGTCCAACAAAATGCAAAATAATGTACGGCTATGTGAATACTTCTGAACCACCTAAAAGTAGCAGAAACATTTTGAGGAAAAGTTAGACGTATTTGCGTAGCCGTACAGTCGTAAAGAAATGGTGCAGTCAAAAAAGAGCCAATTTAATTAAACTAAAAGGAAAAATCAAATGAGTACTCACCTCTCTAATTTCGTCGTATTCTTTCATATCGAGCTGTCTTATCGTTGGCAAGTCAGGGCTTAGATCTTCGTTAGGGTCGCTAATAGTACTAGCATTACTTTCAGTACTTGTGTCCATTGGTTTGGCATCAACTTCATCTTCGGAATTCTGCGGGTCTTTTTCGCACTTGATGTCTTCACTGCGTTTCTTCAAATAGTTTTCGTGTTCAAACGTTTTGTTTTCAAAGCCTGTGCCGCTTGGAGAGTCAATGTCATTTTCAAGGACTAATCTACTGTCGTCCTCGGTTGAATCAATGTATTTCAGGCTGGCTTTCTTGTGAGATTCTTCTCCTTCATCTTTTTTTGAGAGTTCTACATTAATGACATTGTTAATTTCGACATCATTGGTTTTTGGCGTCGACGTGCCTGATGCTACGGGCTGCGAAATTTGAATGTAAGAGGCAAAGTTCGAGGTATGTTTTGGAGTTTTGATGCCTTGCTTTTCGATATCATTTTTGAGAGATTCTTTCTTTGAGGTAGTGATTTCTGGGCTGTTTTTGGCCGATCTTCTCCGCTCTGTGTGATCAGCGTCTCCGTTTTCGACTTGTATGACTGTGGATTTTTCTAAAATCTTTCCTATGGGGTTGTTTGGATCGAGTTGGCTTTTAATGCTGGCTAGACGCTCCGAAGGCAGTTTGCAGGTGAGAGTGACATTCATGTCTCCGCTTTTATCAACCACAGGTCTTGATAGTGACACGGGCTCGGAAAGCGTCTTGCTTATAGAGACGTCTGAATTCGAGTTTGACCGGGAACTAGACGATCCTATTTCCCATTTATGGTTGATGTCGATTTTCTCGATCCCGTTTCTGTCGACGCCATTTTTCTCGCTTGGCAAGTGAACTGGCACAGGCTGGTCATCTTTCGGTAATATTTTCGTATAGCCCGACGTACCGTTTTCACAGTTTTTGAGTTGTATTAGGTATTCGTCGACTGACTTTGAGTTGTATTTGGATTCGTTTGCGGGCAGTTTCGTGACTGTCATCTTTGGATCGAACCTTTTACGTATTTCCGAGACTGAGGGTGGCACCTCGTTGCCATTACTGTCTTTCACGCCATTGGACATAGAGTGTCTTTTGCTGTAACTCGACGTGGGCGTACTCTCCTTGTAAGATCTTCTGCCCTCCGGTCTCTGAGTGTTATCGAAGAGAGAAATAAGCGGTTTTTTAGAGAAAAAATAAATGAGCGAGAATTTTTGCGCGTGTGAAAGTGTGTGTTAGTTTCCAACATATACTGAATGACATGCCCTGTACAAGATACCGAAAATTGGAATTTTTAAGGTATTTTAGACAGTAACTGACTCTAATGTTACAAGTACAACTAAAAAGGCATCGCGTGAAAGATATCTCTTTCTAGCGTGTTTGAACAGCGCTGTGCTAGAGTAGGAAGGAAGTAATCTTTCAAGCGATACATCGTGATTCTAAGTTCGATTGAAGCTAAATTTTCCAAATGGCTCTCTTTGGTGCGACTTGTTAATGTACATACACACACACTCGCACACCCGCACAAACACGGTTGTATGCCTGCGAAACTTATCATTGACTTTTAACTTGCAATCCATTTTGATTTTGACGTAGCTTTGCTAATTTTACGATGATGATGATGCTAATTTTACTCTTAGATATGACAACTTTTTAGGTATGAGCTATTAACTATTTATGGTGTATCAGTGTCCTTGTCTTAAACGTATCTTGGTCGTGTATAGCAAATGCAAAAAAATAAATGTTACGAAACTCATATAAAATGGTCCAAGGCTAAAATAAATTCATAGTTTGTCTTGTCACGTCCATTTCCGTATGTTCACGAAAAACTAACCAAAAAACATGCTTCCATAAACCCAAACTACAGCTGAGTTCAAACTCGGAGGGTAGTCTATCGATGCCAAGTTGCCAATCCAAAATTTCGCAGACATCCAACCTAGATGTTTAATCAAACAAGAAAAGTAATATTTACCTCGTTTATCGTAGCTGCCGTTGAATTCCTAGCCTTTCTGAAGCTGCGCACATCTGAAGCCGGTGGTCTTCCGATATCGTTCGATATGGACTTAGACCTGGAAATATCGCCATAGCTATTCTGGTTCAGCTGCTGCTGTTGCTGTATCCTCTGCGTCAGCGGTATATAGTTCGCCGGCGAGTACTTGTTGTACAAATCTGCGGTGGACATCGCCAGAGCTGCTGAGCTGATTCCGACATTGCGTTTCAGGTTCCTCGATGGATCGCTTATAGAAACCTTGCTGCTTTCGCTACGTGTCGTAGAAAGATCCCTTCCTCTAGACTCGCTCCTTTCCGACCTATATCTGCTAGAAATTCCGCTATCGGAATCAGTTACGCTGGGAGCTCTAGTGCTTCTAGAATATTCCACGACAGAACTCTTCCGTTCCCTATTTCCGTCGACGTCGGAGTAGCGAGATCTGTATTCTGTGGTTCTATCGCCGATGCTAGTTCGAATGGATGATGTGACGTATGTCCCGCTGCTGGATCTATAGTAAGGCTTCTCCAAACTAGGCGAAGATGTGAGAGTAGACCTAAATGAGTTGGACACGATGCTTGAGGAAGGCGAAGACGCGTATCTGGACGACACAGCAGGCATTTTTGGTTATTTCGATATCTAGCTTAGTTTAATAGTCTCTCAGGCATGGCTTGAGTTAAATATTGAGTTTGGAACTTAAGTTAACTAGTTTTAGTTTTGATTCTGGACGGAGGTGGTCGCTTTCCGAGCATGTTCGTGATTGTTTGTTTGTTCCTGAAACAATGGAAAGGTATGTAAGGATTAGTTCATCGATGCTTTGCACGGGTCGCTTGGGTTGTGCTAAGACCACAGATACTATAATATTATCTAAAACTGAAGTTATCTGAATGCTGGGACGTTAATGGGAAACATTGGTTAATAAGCCCATTAATATTCCCAGCGAGGGGCACAGGCTTTTACTCGGATACGTACGAGTACGATTGAGGGATACATTTATAATATTTTATTACAGTCAGCATAAGATATGTCTATCTATTATAATTATAAGTTTTCTGTATGTCATTGCAGTGCAGTCGAGTTCATTAATATATATGAGCAATGCCAAGGTATCAAATATAAAATGTACATGGAAGCGTTAATAAATATCTGAGTAGATTCATCAATAAAACATATACATGTGAATCTGCTCAGATATTTATGTACCCTACTACTTGTGGGAATTGCTACTACTCATCCTATAACACAGGGTTCGCTCATCTTTAGGGAGTAGAGAACATCCCTTGTTCTTTACTATGTGTGAAAACAAGTAATCATTGTAGCACTTTAAATGAATAAAGCTTATTATTATTATTATACATGTGAGCATTCACACATCTTACACAACCAGCCCCATAGAATAGACAACATGTAGTATGATATTACTTGTAGGTACTATTCGCGCGCAAGCAACATACATAAATGTAAAGAACATCGACAAGTCATGTGACTATACATGTGGATGCGCAATCCAACCGATAAACACTCATAAATGGGTATTTCAGGGTAAATTCCCATATTTCTTTTACCAAATATATGGGAATTCACCATTACAATATTCAAATATAGGTGAACATCAGGTGGTTTACCCATCTTAACATGTGACTGCACAAAGCTGGAAGAGGTTAGATATGTCCATTGTTGAACAGTCAAATAGATAGAGAGGAAATATAATCAATCATATCAATCACCTACTTATTACCAGGAAACTGATTTATTGGTAATCTAAACACAAAATAAGATATTGGATAACATGGGCACAGCTGAGTCTCCGCTACACCATATGAGTAAACATGGGCACAGCTGAGTCTCCGCCACACCATATGAGTAAACATGGGCACAGCTGAGTCTCCGCTACACCATATGAGTAAAATGTGTGACACCATAAACTAAGATAATGGTCCGTTAGATAAATAATTTAAGAGTTGCTTAATCTTTCCCATAAGTATAGGCAATATTATTGTTTATCAATAAGGTTCTCATTTCAGCGAAAAAAAATGTCATTCAGAGCCTGATTGAACAAAATGGCTGTAACATAGATATTGCCGTTTTACAAAAAAGTTAGTGGCAACACTAACATAATTATCAATGATATTTGTGACAGAACCCCAAAGGGTTCTTGGCAAAAATTACTATTCAGCTCGATGTGGATAAAAATAATCTGTTTGTCAATTTTATTATTGATTTCAGATTATAAATAAGGGGTCAGAGTTCTATTATATTACTTATTCATTCCTTGCTTAGCTTAATTAAACATTATCCACTGTACTCATTTAATGAACCATGCTATTAATCCAACTCCAAATATGAATTTACTTACTTTATACTTTATTGCACAGAAAAACATTACAGACACTTCATATTGAAAAAAAAACATGTACAAAGGCGAGCTTATCTCTAAAAAGAGATCTCTTCTAGCAAACCTAGGATGGAGAGGATAATTTATTAAAAGGTATTTACTACGGAAACTTTCATGTTTTCCTTTTAATGAATCATTAAACAGAATCATTAACCTGTGGGTCAGGCATCTAAACATTTATATTCTTGCTTTTTAAATTACTTCTGGCCCCACACTAGGATACAAATGGAACCAGAAAGAAACATGTCGGTCACACAAATACAAACATCCAAGACCTGGGGGTAACATCAAACGAAACCTTACCAACATTTGTAAACACAGGCTCCCTTCACATTTGGGCAGACATTTCTCGCGTTTTTCGCGCCAAGGTCATCCGTGCGTGAGCCACGCGAGTTCACACGCGACCTACTTACAGCCACAAAAAACTAAGAGTTTTCAAAAAAGAATCGGAACATTTGTTCTGGAATGCACAAATCTAGCGATTCTTGGAACAGCTGTGCTCAACTTTTTTTTACGCAAGTAATACGATACAGCGGGTGAAAAAATTTGATTCACTGGTTCAAGGTTACGCTTCTTAGAGGCACTTTTGATCGATTGAGGAGGAAATTATCACTTTCACACGACTCACTGGGGCTGGCACTCGCAAAATCACTAAATTTCGTCTATAAATACTCTCCCTGGTGTATTTTTAGCGAGAAAGACACAGTAGGCATGACACACTGGTTTCGTGGGCACTAATTGAATTTTATAGCATCACGTGCAGGGAAACGTCGGAGGATTGTGATAATTCGATGCTGTTAGCTGCCTGCCTACCAGAAACCCGTAGATACTCACAAAATTGAGGAGTTTTGGTTTGGGCGAACAATTTCTGCGAACTCTCGTTCTTCGCAAGTTTCAGTAGGCTGCAACCACTTCACAACTCTGAAACACGTTTCTTGACGCTTTCGCGTTTTTTACAGAGAAAACTAGAGCGTTTGTTGCGAAAAACTATATTTTTTCTTCGTTCTTGTAATTTTAGAAGGTTCGCTCAGCCCCAACCATTGAATTGAAGTGACGTCATAGAAATTGTTGGCAATCCTATTTTTATTTCACTTCCGCGTCAAAGGATTTAAAGACTTATTCAAAATTATTTTACTTCGATAATAAGCCTTGATACTTTAACATAAAGTTTAAATTAAAACTTTTATTTTGTACAATAACGTAGTGTGATGACTTTAGTGTTGCCGCAACCAAAAAACGTATTCATTGGTTTTCCACGCTGTGTTCCATCCATAAGATAAGAGTATTTGAATGTTCATGCTGTTTTTGTCTGGCACACTGTTCATGTATCGTTCTATTCTGCTGTCAAAAATAATTTTAGCAACATCAGCTTAGAACACAACCATTGTGACTCATTTTCAGTTTGGAAACATAAAAATTATCAAATACTTGCGCTTGATGTTTTAATTTCTAAGATTTTATTCAAAAAATATTTTTAATTCAAGATAAATATAAAGGTTAATTTTAGTCCCACGGTATAATAAAATAACTTCTCAAAATAACATAACTTCATACAACTAAAAACTAGATTTCTAAACGAAGCATGATTAACGCTGCTACTCGATACTAGATGGCGCTCATTTATTTTAGTTATACAAATAGATATTAGATGGCGGGATAGGGATGCTTACAGAAAAGAACAAGTACCTAACTTACCGAACGCAAGACAGTAGAAATTGTAAGTATCCTGTCCATCCTGGATGTGCTGTAAGAATTCTCTGAGATGAGCTTCCCTTTGTAAGTATCTTCAATGTATTGTTTGTGTTTTGTTCTAAGTGTAATATTTAAACAGGAAACAAAACAAGCTAGTTAGGTACCTATATAAATACAAATATTTTTCTAACCGCTCACAACTATGCATGGTATACATCGTATACATAATAATATATATTATAATCATCGTAGTATACAAGTCTGCTATAATATAGGAGTAAGTATGTACATTGAGAAAAATAATTACCTAGCTGAAACTTTTATTTACTTAAATCAATTAATAATGATAAACTTGTCTATTCATTGACGTCTTGGAATGGTTTTTGCAGAGATAAATATTTGAGAAAAGCAAAGGGAAAGCCGAACAATAAAACAATCTTCAGTCCAATGCATATTTTTTTAGTTTTAGCACCGATACTTATAACAATTATTATGTTTTACTTTTGACGGAATGACTTCTGCCGAGAGACAGCTAGGCTCAGGGGGGGCAATTCTGGCGCTAGCGAGATCATGTCCATGGTCGAAATATTGATTTTGAGATACCGAAATCTCTATCAAAATCAAGAAAAAGCTATTTTTACGACTAACCTTTCGATCAACCGAAATATCTGGACCCGTTTTCGATATAAATAAATATAAATCGAGATCGTTTTCGACGGATTTAGGCGGTATCAAAACCGATATCTCGACTGGGGAGATGATCTCGATAGCGCTAGAATCGGGGGCCAGACCAAGAGGTGTAATTTCACCAAGTTAAAACTAAAAAAAAAAACGACTTCATGACCTATTACCATTTCTATTACCGTATCTATTACCATTTACCTATTTAATCCTCTCCGTTTGGGATGCGTCATGCGAATGTCATCTATAAACACACTACACGAGCCTACGAAATATTTCTCCTGACATTTACACGTATCTATTAACACAATACAAGGTGTAAATGAATTAACGCAGTGAGAAACTACTTTGTTAAATATAAAAAAATATGAATAAATAAATATAAATATACAAATATTAGGGACATCATTCTGAGCAACTTTCATTGTAAAACCGATTTGATCAGAGAAAATATTTTTTTCACTTCTCCAAACAAATTAGCTGATTTACTCCAGGCCAAAATGTACTGGGAAGTAAAAAAAAAGTTGCTCTGATCGAATCGGTTTCTTAATGAAAGTTGCTCAGAATATGTCCCAAACAAAGTAGTTTCTCACCTTGTATAAACGAATATACTTACGATCCTAACAGCCAGAATTTATATCGTGACAATGACTATGAACACCAGAAAGTCATGGATGTATATATAATGTCATCCAGGTAAAAACAAATACGTTTCATGTACGTTTCACATATTTTTTCATGTAGAAAACTATCTACTGGACCGATTCGTCCAAAAAATGATACCAAACTATTGGGTCACCCTTTCAAACAAAGAAATAATTTTTGAAATCGGTTTTTAACAGTTTCTATGTATAAAACATAAAAAAATACAACCGAATTGAAAAACCTTCCTTTTTTGAAGTCGCTTAAAAATTAGTACCTACTTATATTAACTTATTCTACACTTTCATTCATGTCATTGTATCTACTTACTGTGTTGTGTAGTATATTTTACAAAAAGTAAATGAGCAGTTTTTTGAATTTTTAAAGCACTCTGAAAATTTTGGTTATTATAATATTTTTTTTGTTTCAGGTATAAAACTAATATTGACAAATACCTTAAACCTAGAGATACCTATATAACATTTCATGAACCTAACCTAATGTTATGTTTAACCTTTATCTTATTAGATTTTTTCTATCACGATTTTTATTCATTGCTTTAGATAGACTTATGTACACAGTGTAGGTACTAAGGGGTTGTTAGTGATAAAAATCACACATTTTTGGACAAAGTACTTTCACAATAGATTTGATCGGAGCATTTATAGTCATTTATAACCTCTCATTTTATTTCTAACCCCAAAATACATGTAAGTATTTTTGTATGATTTTTACACTTCCTGCCTCTAGGTTCGATCGGAGCATTTATATCTAGCCTTGTAGTAATATACCCATATTCAATAAAATATATATTTTACTATGAAAGCAGATCAAAGTTAATATGAAAACTAGTAAGAATTTCGTAGGTTCCTGCTTCAATCGCATCCTTTGGGGGTTTTTAATCGCGTTGTTAATGGAAAGTGAATATTTTAATTGAGCATTTATTATCACAGTGGAAGTCATTCAAAATGAAGCGCATAATAAATAATTAAACTTCACTGCAAAATCATGCAATCTGAATCCTGTCCTAGAAGATGATGTTTGTATATTTGCTTACAGTTTTTCCGGAATATTACTAATGAGACCATAATCTCACATCACGTAATCATTTAATTCTTTTAGAACGCACAAAATTCTTGTAGGAAAATACTAGGTACCTAGAGCCAAACTAGCACAACATATAGGTAGCAAATCAATGATGGGAATATATTGTTTTATTTACATAATTATAGCATAAACTTTAAACTTATAATATAATAAAAGAAATATAATAAAAGAATAAGTATTTCACTAGTTAGGGAGACAGGGAACCAATTTGTATTGTGTTAAATCCATTTGTGAAATAAATATTTTTTACTTTTTACTTACTCATTACAAATTAATGAGTTATTAATGTTTTTCCAAACATTTTACGAGAAAAGGTTTATTTTTTAATAAGTATCCAAAGAGTCACTGTTTTTTTTTAATGATAGAATGTAATTTATTTGTTTATTGAGAGCAAGTAGGTACTGCAGATACAATCAGATTATAAGTAAATTATCGCACAGCAACATTGATTATTTCGGTCACTCTTCGTGAAATAACACTGGAAGAGACTATAATAAAATGGTTACCACATCATCCGAATTGAAAAGTGACCTCATATACCTATTGACTATGTTGGCTTCTTTGGCAAGTTAAAGACTCCAGAGCCAAGAAAAATGTATTAGGCACCTATAATTTACAAAACAAAAATGCTATCTTTGCGCACCTCAACATTTCCTAAAAGGGGTGGCAGAGGTCCTGCTACGGTCATTGAAAAATTTCTTCTCAGATTTTTTTCTTAGTTTCTTCCTATATTTTTGAGTTGCCAAAAATCTTCCTTTCTAATCTTAGGCAAAAAAACGTTATAATATAACAAATTGACATCCCTATCGAGAGGCACAGGCCTTTGCCCGTTAAGTCATACTCATTTAAGGTATTAGGTAGAAATGCGTATACCTACTGTCTGGGGACGACTGCTTCGTTTAGGCAAAGCGAGGTCGATCCGCAAGGTTACTTGGTGCGGTGCGAGAGAGCCGCTTGCCGCCATTTCAACAACGTTAGCCGCGCGCGCGCTACCTCTCCATCCGACAGACACCACCCCTTCCTCCAAACACCCTGTGCCACCCTTAAACCCTCCCACTAACCACCCACTTTCAACCCCATTGTAAACTAACTCTATTTTTTTTGCTTCTTTATTATTTTTTTGTTTTATCCCAATTTTTCTTATAAAACTGACCAGTTCCTGTGTTTGAGTATCCTTACATGTATTCCCGTATCCTTATCCTGATATTTCGATAAAAAATCTGTGATAAAACCCGGACATACCGCCATAATTGTAAAAAAACAAGACAGATTTCCGTTTACTTTCGAGTGTTACCGCGAAAACTTATCGTCCTAGTGGAAATGGACAGGCTGATCCCTTATCTGGGTTTTGTCCTTATTTATTGGTCGCGAATTTTTATCTGTCTCTCGGTCGAGTGTCGATTTTGGCTGGCTGGCGCGCGCGCGTGCAAGTGTCGAGTTTAGGCCTAAATACACGGCCAGCGCGCGTTTCTGCGAAATTATTTGCACATCTTTCGACGAATGTTTCCCAATAAGATTCTTATAGGCCTATTTGAAATACTATCTATAAGTGTTCCAGACATTCCAGAGACAGTCTTTAATGTGATATTTTGAAGAATTTTGGATGAAATTGATGTTTTATGACAATTTTGTGAAGTGGCTGTGTGCGGCTTTGGGTGGATTCAGCAAAATTCCTGCGAAATCATTCCAGTTGGATTTATGGGATAAACTTTCCTTCTTACGGTAAGTTTTTATTTTATTATACTAATATTAAATAGTTTTAAGATAATCCATTTAAAATCTAGACACTTTAGGGCTTTTAAAAATGTAAACTATAAATTACTAACTGTATTAAGCTCTTCTTAGAGTTAATATACAACTAAATGTATCTTAATTTACATTTTAACTAATAAATGCAACAAATATTAGGTAAAATTCAACTTTATTACAAGTATTGATATTTAACATCTTATTAGAATCTTCTTTGAGACTACTCGGAAGATTGTAGGTAAGCTCTACATAACTACCTATTTTTATAGTAGGTACAAAGTAATTTTTAAATACTCGTACTACGTATCAAAAATAATGGAAACGTAAGTTATCCATTGACATACACGAATAGATCATTTATTTTGTAAAAATATAAACAAGTACGTTTCTATTCACATCCAAAGGTCTAAAACAAAAATAGCGATACCAAAATCTAGGCCGATTTCTACGGGAATTGTTTTAGATTTCAGACTACTGAGAGGCCAGTATCAAATCCTTGATGATTAGCGATTTCATAAAGTATATACAGTATTGTAAGAAAAAACGTAAATGAGCATTTATAACAAACGACCATTTTTGAAATAAGTAGTGTCTTTTTCTTTTCGGAATTACGAGCTCTTCTCTACCCGTCGTTATGAGAAAAAAAGTGTGCCGAAATTGCCATTATGGAAACTTTTGTTACTATTATCATACAAATCATCTGTAAAATCTTAAAAAATAGGAAAAATTGTTGGGGCAAACTTAAAAGTTGCAGAAAATGCACTTTTTCTAAATTATTCGATTTTTAAATAAATGCCTAAATAGAACACAATAAAACCACTTCACAAGAACAAGAAATTATATCTCAAAACTGTAAAACTATCTAGCAAGATTTGTAACTAATATTCTATTTAGCTAGATGATACAATGGGTACGTAAATGAATTTTAAGTAACTGTAGTCATAGAAACAGCTTTAATAAGAAAATAATGTGTTTTGATTTGACAATTGATAGTAATAAATACTTTCGTGTTTTAGGAACCATCATATTTTGTGTTACAAGAATAATTCAAATTATTATAAAAAGGATGATTGCATTTTAAAAAACATATAAGATGCAACGCAGAAAATCTATTATCACATATATAAATAGATGTAATTTATTATATAAATACTGCATCGACAGTGTAATAAAATAACAAGTCCTTATTTTTTCAAATTACTTATTACTGGTTCGATTTCTGGGTGAGACAAGCGAATTTCAGAAAATATGTGAATGCATAGGTAATTTGTTTCTTTTTAAAAATAAAGCATGTTTCCTATAGGCTAAATTAGCTATTTTATGGATTTAAAGTAGTTTCCCTCCATGGCCAGTTGATTTTGTACACCCTGTATAGGTTTACTCTACAAGGTGTAACAGACGGGTGTAGTCATATTTTAGGAGGTTTTTAGGGAGACCATTCTGAGCAACTTTTACTAGGTATGAAACCGATTTGATCAGAGCAACTTTATTTTTCATTGCTCCATACGTTTTGGTCCGGGTGGTCAGCTGATTTGTATAGAGAAGTGAAAATTTAGGTTGCTCTGATGAAATTGCTGAGAATGATGTCCCTAACAACCCCCTTAAGTTGAAACGTCACGGTCTGGGCGGGAATTTTAAATTTTGGCTATTTTCTCAACTTTGTGAGTAGACCATTATACTGTTTATCCATTTGACTCAAGCCGCGGTAGAAAAACACTGTTACACGTATCAATATCTTAGAATAAAGCATTCAATTGTATATAAGTACTTGTGTAAATCCATTTTAACACGAATTTCAACAAGTGTGTAAAAATAATTGCTTTATTTTAGGATATTGATACGTGAAACAGTGTTCACATTTGCCAACACATCGTCACATTCATGAAAAGATAAAAAGTTTCAAGGTTTAGTCACAAAGTTGAGAAAACAGCCAAAACTGAAAATTCCCACCCAGACCGTGACGTTTCACCTTAAATAGGTATGACTACACCTTTCTGTTACACCCTGTATACTAGTCTATGCCATACAAAATGTATGTACCTACATAAAGCCCACAACTTCCGAACGTAGTATACAAAAATATTAATATTATATTGACGTTGACTAAGTAATATGTATGATTTTATGGTCAATAAAAATTTTGAACTTGAACTTTGAACTTGAAATTTTATATTTTGTTATAAACGTTCATTTATTTATTGATCATTTTAATTTAATTTTAATACTCACACCTAAACACATACCTTTATCTACCATACCGGGTGCCGGAGGCTCAAATACGGTATTGGACAACATTAGAAATATTTGACAAAATGTGGTAATCCTATTAGGTAGATAGTAGCGTAGAAATCTACATTTCATTATATTTTAGAGTAAAATATGTTTATTTTTTGCGGATTCCAGGAATTAAAATGTATAAACCTAGTACCCAGGACACAGGGAGACCTAGTGTGGGACTAGTACAACTTATGTCTGGCATAACCGTTGTGTAAAATAAAAAAATTCATTTTCATTTTTAATTTTCAAACTATCAAAATATAATCTGTGAGGTATAAACATGACGGAAACGCTCTGTCTGAAATTATCTCTCTGGAGACGTCACAAGCTCGTCTCTGACATCTTGCTCGACTGAATCATAATGATGGCGGGCGTTCACTCACGAGCATGTGACGTCACGCGAGTCATGTGACCGGCGGCGGCGGCGCCATTAGAAATACAGTGTTTTTGGCGCCTTTTTTCCAAATTCAACTTTTTTTTATTGAAACTACAGAAGATATCCCGGAAATATTAATGGAGTGCGCTTAAAATGTGATAACATTTATTTTAAAACGACTTCCAAAATAGGCTGATACCGTCTCATCTTTATTCATTACTCCATTTTTCCTCTTATCTATTTTAAAATCCCTACTGAGGGGCACGGGCCTTTACTCGTATACGAGTAAGATTTAGCCGTACTCCGCCACGCTGGCTCAGTGCGGGTTGATGGAGGGGTGTCGGGCTAGTAGCCAACCCGACTGTCAGACGTTATCAAGCTGCCCTATAGGGCCTCTAACACAACTTTACGACTACTACCACCGAGTAGCGATAGTCTACTAAAAATGTAAACAAAATGCCTGGTCTGCGTTTCGTTTGCATAGAGCAGCATTTTGATTAATGATACTTATACGCAATCTGATGAATATAAATTATAATACCTATTTTATTGTGTTTGTACCACAAACCACCGAGCAAAGCTTGGTCACCAGATATTTTACTGTTATTATTAGAGTATTTATTTATTTTATTTATTTATTTATTTATTTAACACAAATCCACAGCCAGTCGAATAATGAAACTTTCAAATAATACTTAACATAAGGCCAATTAGGGATTTCACTATGTATACATATGAATACGAAGACAAACAATTGTTTCTTACATTACATAAAACAGATAATGATAACAGTTTTGACAAAAGCTGTGAGCCAGGGAGTGAAAGGTATGGGTGTGTTGTGTTGTGTGTAGTGTAAAGTGTGTGTGTCTGTATGTGTGTGCCTTAGAGATAAGACAGGACAGATCTTAGGATACCATAAAATGACAGGTAACAGGTATGGGTCTCGTAATAAAATCGTACTGTAGAGGTATAACATTATTATCATGTTAGATTAAGATGCTAATATACAGGGTGTCGCGCTACTCAATGTTGATTCGAGTTGAGCACCAGCAGGGGATAGACCTGCTTTGCTTGGGTCTGGCAGAAATATATATAATTTCATTGTGAACATTGGTTTTTTGAAAAATAATAAATAAAATCTCAATCGGAAAACGAGAAGTGGGTCAAATTAATTGGACGCGAACATTCATACATACATTGCAAATTTTAAGTTAAATAGGTAAGATGTATTGCAATTATTATTTTTTGCCTGTTAAATGCAGTCCTATCTTATTTATCCTCGTACTCGATTAACGTTGAGTCGGGATACACTTTTAAAAAAAATTAACCATGTTTTGAATCGATACTACAACCAATAATTGTTTTTAGCCATCGTAGTTTCTTATTTTATTAACTTAATTTTGTGTAAGCTATGTTTTACAAATAATAGGAACTGTCTGCATGTGCATGTAAAGTCATGATTAAATGTTCTCTTTAAAATTTGATTACGACTTCACATGCACATGCAGACAGTTCCTATACTTTGTAAAACATAGCTTGAACTCTGCTACAGCTGTCACTTTGTCATGACTTTTGACTAGACCTGGAGAGAGGTAGATATAAATTGTCAATATTCCAACTTAAGTTGCTAAATTGCATTCCTTAGAAACATTGAAACATATTGGAACATTGAAAAATATTTATTTGTAAGTGTTAATTACATGTCAGATTTGTAAATTGAAAATAGATAGATAGATAGATAGACCTTAGATTATAGATAGGTTTTATATACTAAACTAGTGATTAAACCTTAGAAGACACATGCTGCACCTATAATTTAATTATTTCAATTAAAATTATTAAGACTAATCAAATCACTTAAACATAAATAGAAAATAGAGAAAATAATTCTAGAAAAAAAGAAGCTAAAATTAAATTTCTGTTTTCTTCTTATTATAAATGTTTAGAAGTTGTGTTTTATTTTTGTTTTGGACTCACTGTAGCTTCTTTTCACACTATAAAATTATCAATAAAGGTATTTTTTCAAGTCATGATCGATACTTGTCTTGTACGATGAGTGTATGAAATCACTTTGTGCCAATAAAGACATAAAGTATGATATTTTGTCTCTCTATATGTAGGTATATTTCACCGTGGCAAAAAACGGTACTTGTATGTTTTTGTTGATGACATCTGTCTGTCACAGAGATCAAGTTATATTTTACAAACTAATTATAAGAAGTACCTTTTTTGACTAGCAGTAAAATACCCTATACAGTGCCTGCGATTTGGGAGGCAACAAGAACTATACTAACTGAACTAATTAAAATGGTGTGTTTGAAAATGTAGATAATCTATGGCCACCGCGCAAGAGCTGTCGGATTTAAAGGTTGTCAGTTTAGTGCCTTTAGTTTAGTGGTTTTGACACCTCCCAAATAGCCCCCACTATCTATTTTATCCGAGTTACAACTACTTACCTATGCTACAAGATGCAAAACATTCACTTGACACTGGCAAAAGTAACCTCAAAAAAGTTTAGCACGCCATTGCTTCTGCTACTCGATAAGAGATGGCGCTAATTTGCAAATTACGAGATGAAAGTTTGGCAAGTGTGCTTCTTCTTCTTCTTCTTCTTCTTTTTATTAATGGCGTCCTAACCTCTTTTGAGGTTAATTTTGCCAGTGTCAAGTGGTCAGGTTCTCACTTCTCATTTGAGAACCTGGAAATTATAATGTCTTGAGATGATTTGATGATTATGATGATGATGATGATTTGTCGCTCGTTAGCACTACCCAGGGAGGACGTGAAGGGCTGTGGGTTCCAAGTAATTCCTTCGGACGTGAGCGACTGCCGCCCCAAGTGTGCTTCTGTTTCTTCTGGAACAAACCGTGACGCTATGTTTCGTTTAAGATTGAAGTCTGTGATTGTGACAGACAGATTTTCTGGCAACTTCAGGAAACTTTTTTAACGAGCAAAATTAATAAAATTACGTTTATGGGAAAGCGAAGTCACGCTGATACTCGTGTTATACAAGCTAGTGAAAAAACGTACAGCAATAATACTCGTCATTTCGAGCGATTTGTGTTTTGCTAAAGGCTGTTTTTGCCTAGGGCGCCGTCTTAAATTGAAGCATTATGTACAAAATGGCATGACATAGACATAGACATAGACATACGTTTATTCACTGAAAAGAACATAGATACATCAACAAGATAATTTAGAGGTAGGAAATAGACATTACATTATAGAAGAAAACATATTTACTAAACAAAAGAGAAAGATGATGTACGCATGCCTCGCCAGTGAAATGGCTCCAACTCAGCATAGGGCTACAACAGGGTTGCAGCGCTGATTTTCAGTCAAAACCATGACATTCTCAGAATTGTATAGATATTACCAACATACTTATATATCTACATATTTTATAAAGTAAATTTTCTGCAAACAAAGACAGCATTTGATGGCATTTTTAGGGTTCCGTACCCGAAGGGTGCCAAACGACACCCTATTACTGAGACTTCGCTATTCCGTCTGTCCGTCCGTCCGTCTGTCTGTCACCAGGCTGTATCTCATGAACAGTGGTAGCTAGACAGTTGAAATTTTCACAGATGATGTATTTCTGTTGCCGCTATAACAACAAATACTAAAAAAGAAAAGAAATTTAATAATAAGGGGGGCTCCCATACAACAAACGTGATTTTTTGCTCATTTTTGCTCGATATTGATAATGGTAGCAGGTAGACGCTTAAAATGTTCACAATATATTGAGTATATTATTTACTAAAAAATAAATAATGAAATATAAAAAGAAATTAATATTTAGGGGGGGCTCCCATACATTTTTTTGCGGTTTTTTATAGATAATGGTACGGAACCCTTCGTGCGCGAGTCCGACTCGCACTTGGCCGGTTATTACATGACGTCACTCTGTCGTTATTTCATAGAACCTCAGCAACAAAAGTCTTACCGTTTTGACAGTACCTTAAAAGAATCTACTTTAACTAGCACACAAGCCTACCTATTATCTGACTGTTTATCTAGGTCATGAAAGATCGCCCCTCAGAATAATAAATGGATCTCATTGGTATATTGTCAGTACTGGGCTTAGAACCCTCTTTTAGATGACAACCTAGCATGTACCTACTAGATCAAAGGTTCTATGATATGATAGGGTAGATTAGATAAAGAACCCTAAAACACAAACTATTTAGGGCTAGATAAATGGGTAAAAATATAACACAGGCCAATAGAGAAATATCATAGACAACAAAAAAACATTTTTAAATACGATTGAAATGTTATGCACCCTCCTTGAATATAAAGTACGGACCTGTTTGATTTAAAAGACTATTTATACAAGGCATGGGAATAGCCTTGAAGAACTGGACTTTTATATTAAACGCTATGAGAACATGTTCAAGGGCTTAGGCTTAGGGGTTGCCTAAGACAAACGGTAAACCTGTCGTTGATACTTGATAAACTGGATTGAAAATATTAACATTGACAATACCTTTTGCTGGAGTTGTCAGGATTTCATTTCAAGCTCTTTAGTTGCGCTCGCTTTTGGAGGTATTTTATTTTATTCAGTGTCACAGGCGAGTTTAAATGTGCAATCACAGGGAGAAGTGTTAGCAGATTTGAATACTTACGTTAGTTTACTGCTTGTCAAAAGAGATGTACTGGGAACTGTCAAAAAGTAATTTTGTATGAGTTTTTAGGGTTCCGAGCCCGAAGGGTGCCAAACGGGACCCTTTAACTGAGACTTCACTGTCCGTCCGTCCGTCCGTCCGTCTGTCTCTCATGAACCGTGGTAGCTAGACAGTTGAAAATTTCACAGATGATGTATTTCTGTTGCCGCTATAACAACAAATACTAAAAATTAAAAGAAATTTAATATTAAGGGGGGCTCCCATACAACAAACGTGATTTTTATGCTCATTTTTGCTCGATATTGATAATGGTAGCAGGTAGACGCTTAAAATGTTCACAATATATTGAATATATTATTAACTTAAAAATAAATAATTAAATTTAAATTAAATTAATATTTAGGGGGGGCTCCCATACATTTATTTTTTTGCGGTTTTTTATAGATAATGGTACGGAACCCTTCGTGCGCGAGTCCGACTCGCACTTGGCCGGGTATTTATGAATTACTAGTTGTGACGTCATAATTGGGTTGTTTCCAAGGTAATAAAATTTTAGGAACAAGTCCGAAGTTGAAGTATTAAGTATGTAAGTACATAATTGAAACAAAAAGTAAACTTTAGAAAAAACCGACTTCCACAAACCGTATTTGATATTTCGTGCAAAATATGCTGCCAAGTGCGAGTTGGACTCGCGTTGAGAGGGTTTCGCACAACAATAACAGGACTAACACCAACAAAATACCCTAAAATTACTTTAAAATTCAGTTTCATTATGAAACCGATTTGTTCAGAGCAACTTTATTTTTCACTTTTCCATACAAATCAGCTGATCCAATCAGGCCAAAATGTACTGGGAAGTGAAAAATAAAGTTTTTGCGTTAATTCATTTACACCTAGTATACTGTACAATTTTCTCTGCCGAGCGAAACTAAATGCGATGGCTCTTTAGGTAGGGGTCAGTAATATGTAGTAGTAATACTGGTCATGATCAGTGATAGTAGTAATACTGTAGTATTATATCATTTATATCATCCACAGACACACCAATAGGAGCTTAATTCTGCTAGGAGAATGACAATGACGAGCGGGGACGCTTAACTTTAACAATCCATGTCTGACTAACTACTAGCTCGTTAGACGTTTGGCTACTAACCCAGATTTTTTGTTCAGTTTCTTCGTTTAGACCTTTATTTCGATGTGGGTAGGTTGAAAATCACCGGGCCGTAGACTTTGGACAGATGGTTCCGTTGTGTACCTAGTTACCCCTCTCCAATGATCCAGACTTTTCCTGGGGGAGGCAGTCGCTCACGTCCGAAGGAATTACTTGGAACCCACAGCCCTTCACGTCCTCCCTGGGTAGTGCTAACGAGCGACAAATCATCATCATCATAGTCATCAAATCATCTTAAGACATTATAATTTCCAGGTTCTCAAATGAGAACCTGACCACTTGACACTGGCAAAATTAACCTCAAAAGAGGTTAGGACGCCATTAATAAAAAGAAGAAGAAGAAGAAGACTTTTCCTGACAGCTCTGAATGCTTAGAATATAATATAATAGAATAGAAAAGCATTTATTCGCTGTATCAGCACAAACAAACACGCAAAAATATTACACATAATTGAAACAAAAAGTAAACTTTGGAAAACACCGACTTCCACAAACCCTATTTGATTAGATTGAGTTTAATACAAACTGTAACCCGTTATCCCCCCCCTTGGGGTATTAATTTTGTCAAATCCCATATCAGTGCTACCCCACGCGACTAAGGAACCCCTGTACAAATTTTCATGGTTCTAGGTCCACCGGTTTAGGCTATGCGTTTCCTGCCCGTCAGCCACGCATTGTATTTGTCTAGTATTGAGCAGATCTGGTGGCCATATGTGGTCTTCATCAGCAGTTCCGCATCACAATATTATGCTTACCATATATGCATTTGCACGAGTTATTATGAAAAACACAAAAATCACTATAAGTCTGCCTATAATATTTGAAGAGTTCCCTCGATTTCTCCAGGATCCCATCATCAGATCCTGACCTGGTGTCAATGGGACCAATGGGAAGGTAAACCCTTTCAAACAAAAAATAAATAAATCCAAATCGGTCCATCCGTCTAGGCGCAATCGGGGCGCATACATTAAAAAAAAACATCCGGACGAATTGTAAACCTCCTCCTTTGGGAAGTCGGTTAAAAATCAAAATACTTACCCGGAAGGCACTACGGGCACAAAACCTCTCTAAATATGTCGAGCGTCATCATTGCGTCATTGCCACTGAGCGGTCATTTTTATAGCAGGATTGGGCCCCAGTAGACACACGACACGACATGTCCTTGAACGGTAGACGGTATAAAAAATTGTCTGGCGTGACCGTTTCGGGTCAACGACTTTACCTTTTTAAACTACCGGCCACGTGGATACGATGGCTAACTCGGATGGCTAACGATTATTTTAGATTAAGCTCTCTGCTATGAGATTTTTATTTATTTATTTATACATAAAGTGCTGGTAGTGGAGAAAAGGCACAACTGACCTGTACATATTTTTTTAATATCAACAATAAATAACGAACTTTATTCGGTTTGGAGTTTAGTCAAGTTCCTAGTAAGTATCTACATACAGGGTGTCCCAAAAGACACCCGTCACAACGATACCGAAGGATGACCGAGGACGACGCCTGCCTTAGATGCATTTAGAGCTAATTATACCAACGAAAAGTAACTTTTAACTCGAGTATCTTCTTTTTAATTTTTCAAAGAATGACCTCATTTTGAATTGTCACTGTCATACAAATTATCCCCGGGATAGTTATTTTCGCATAACTTTTGTTGGTAAAATCCCTTAATAAGCCTAACATGACCGCAGTGAAAATCACATGTAATTCGAGATTTTGTCGGTTTAAAGCTTGTTTAAACGTTCAATTCAAATTCGCGCGAAATTGCGATAATCGCGTAGTCGCGTTCTTTAGGACGACGACGCCTGGCCTACGCAGACCGGGACGACATGGCAAGGGATTTAATTTTTTACCAATGGACATTCAAACGTATACGGCATATTTAAATACGACATAAATTAATTTGGTTTAAAATAATGCCGAAGCATCGAAAGGGATTTCATGCCACGGCATTGAAAGACGCACCACACACAGGCTCCCGCGGCGGGATGCCGTGGTAGGCTGCAGCAGGCTTCGGCATGCTTCGGCATCCCGAAGGACGTCGGCGGCGCTCGTTGTGACATAACCGCGGGGTGAGGTAGGGGTAGAGAAGCGGGGGATATACACCATAGACGTGGCTGACTGACGGCAGAGTCCTTTGCCATGCCGTCCCGGTCTGCGTAGGCCTTGAGAAACCGAATGAATAAGTGTAACAAAAAATATAGTATGAGAATGTGTTAGACTTTTTGGCGCCCTACTCTGATTAGAAGTATGAATTTGCGTGTGTACCTACTTATTTTATTATTATTACTCATACGGTATCAGCTTTCTTATCTAATTTGGGCTGATCTTTGCCATTCGAATATCGAAGCTAGATGTAGAGTCCTTCACGTAGATAGTGTCGTTTACTCACTAGCAATGTAGTTATTATTTTGGGTAAGTATTAATAAATTGACATGGTTGGGTGAAATGGTCTGTCTGTATAGAGAAATCGGAATCTATACTTACTATCTTTTTTGACCGAGCGAAGCGTCTCCGTTTCAGGATTGGCCAATTTTTTTTTCGTATGTTTGGTTCATCTCTACAGGTCGCATTTCTTAACTGATTCTCGTGAAATTTTGTGAGCAAGTTGGATAATTAAATAAATTTATTTTATCGATTCAGTTTTCGGATTTAAAAAAAATAATTGCGGAGATATGGGGTTTTAAAATGTAAATAACCGGCCAAGTGCGAGTCGGACTCGCGCACGAAGGGTTCCGTGCCATTATCTATAAAAAACCGCAAAAAAAATGTATGGGAGCCCCTCCTAAATATTAATTTAATTTTAATTTAATTATTTATTTTTTAAGTAAATAATATACTCAATATATTGTGAACATTTTAAGCGTCTACCTGCTACCATTATCAATATCGAGCAAAAATGAGCAAAAAAATCACGTTTGTTGTATGGGAGCCCCCCTTAATATTAAATTTCTTTTGATTTTTAGTATTTGTTGTTATAGCGGCAACAGAAATACATCATCTGTGAAAATTTCAACTGTCTAGCTACCACGGTTCATGAGATACAGCCTGGTGACAGACGGACGGACGGACAGACGGACAGCGAAGTCTCAGTAATAGGGTCCCGTTTGGCACCCTTCGGGTACGGAACCCTAAAAAGCGCTACAACCCAAACGGCTCGACGGATATTAACAAATGAGATGTCGTTGGATTTGTCATGATTTGTAGAGACAGTGGTGAGTGAGCGTGCCACAGATCATATAATTTTTGTTAATAGGTTGTATTTTAGATCGCAAAATGTAGGTTATTATAAAGTTATTGGTGCGGCTACTTTCATACTCCATGTACGTAACCAGGTACATTCATAAGTTTGTATGTATTATTGAAAGAAAATGCAGTGCAATGCATATTTTAATAAGTAATAAGAAACTCCTTTTGCGTATCTCCAAAGAATATTCTAAATTCAATATAAATTGTATCTAGATAAGTGTATAGGTATTACAGGAAAATAGATAAGAACTTTGATATTTCCCTGTAACGATTTAATTAAAACAAAGACCCTATTGACAGCATAAACATATATGAAAAAAAAACTCATTTCCGCCTTTGGGCCCTTCGAAAATAAATCAAAATCAAACGTGGAATGTGCAACGCGCACCACGATTGGTCGGTTGTTTTCTTCTAACGCGTAGGGGCCCGGGCCTGTATCTATGCAGCCAGTTACAAAAAAATACATAAGAGGCCTTGATGCAAACAGTTTATCTATGAGTATCCGGTTCTAGGATCGTGTGTGAATAGAACTGGTTAGAAGGGCCGTTGTGTATAATGAATAGACCAATAGGAACACAGGGTTTTGTTTGTTTTTTTCTTTTTCGGGTCTAGTGGCCAGGTAGATTTGTAGTTACTTGGGTGGGTAGAAGTCTTATGTAATTAAACGGCCATATGGGCGTATATTTTGATTTTGAATCGATGCTCTTTAGTGTAAGTATATTGTTACATATGCGCAAATTGCTATTCGGCATTGGGCAAGGTAGTCAAATAAATAATTCAAACAGATTGTTTTTCTGTTGTGTTTTTGACTGTTGTTTTTTTATGTAAGTACAATTCAAGTAAAAAATATAGCATTTGATTATGACATCACATGCTAGTATTTAATAGAACTCATGAACCAAATATCCTAATAACCGGCCAAGTGCGAGTCGGACTCGCGCACGAAGGGTTCCGTACCATTATCTATAAAAAACGCAAAAAAATAAAGCCTATAAAAACGCAGAAATCTTCGTAACAAAATCAAACTTAAACTAACTAAACCTAGGACTAATTATGGAATGAAGACAATAGTATTTGAGGGAGCACAGATGTTTAATAAATTACCGGATAATATAAAGATTTGCGAAAGTATAAACACCTTCAAAAATAAGTTGAAGCTACACGTCGCAACGAGTACTGTAAATTAATCTACCTATATAATAATATTAATATTTTTAAGCATATCTCATTTTAAGTGAATGTAAATTCTTGTGAGAATAAAGTTCTTTAACCCTAAACCTAAATAAATATAACTATTTATTTAATAATTTGCTATGCCTTTATAAGGTAAAATTACAAATGTAACATTATTTGTTGTGAACACTTCGATACTGTGCCTAAATCGTAATTTAAGGCAATTAAGATTTAGGCACTTACTTACTTATAACTTATAACTCATTCTTAATAATTTAAAATTCTGAATTAATTTTATTCAATCAACATTCAATTATAAATCAGATCTTACAGTAACCATACTTTTGACGCAATGCGATTTTGAACCTCATGCCATGGTAATAAAATTCAATACCTAAAATGGAAAAAAGACGTCCAAGAACGTCTTGGGGACGTATTCACTTATTTCCTTTCCTAGAAATATCAGTTTTTTTGGTTGTATTGTAAGTTTAAATAATAAAAACCGGCCAAGTGCGAGTCGGACTCGCGCACGAAGGGTTCCGTACCATTATCTATAAAAAACCGCAAAAAAAATAATGACGTTAGTTGTATGGGAGCCCCCCTTAATATTAAATTTCTTTTGTTTTTTAGTATGTGTTGTTATAGCGGCAACAGAAATACATCATTTGTGAAAATTTCAAGTGTCTAGCAACCACGGTTTATAGTAACATTAGTAACAGCTTGGTGACAGACAGACAGACAGAACGGACGGACAGGCGCCTAGGCGGACGGACAGCGATGACTCAGTAATAGCGCCGTTTGGCATCCTTCGGGAACGGAACCCTAAAAACTAGACAAGCAAGGACGCAGCATAAATATGCAAATTCTTTATCACGTCAACAAAATAGCTTAATCTCTATCCTATCTACATATCTATCATTTATGACATGCTTTCATTATAGTCAGATAAGTGTTTAAGGCCGTTCAGATATCGACTGGTTGTGATACTTGTGATACGAATTTGGGTTACCTAAGCCTATATCTATTACGGCTGAAGTAAAAATAATAATAATACAATAACTCTTCAGAAAATAGTATACATATAATATATTTTTGTATTTATTTAAAAAGTATAATGTTATATAGGTATCTATCATATATATATTTATTTTTGTCTTTATGTTTAGGTATAAGTAAATTTTAGAATGCATATTATATATTTATGTATGCAACCTTTTAAATTTATTTTTGTACACATGGGTCTACCCCCGCACAGCTATCAACCTCTCTCATCGAAACTTGGTTTGCTGGAAGAGATCTCTTTTTAGAGATAAGCTCGCCATTGTACACTTTATATTACCTACCATGGTTTGTTAACTTTTTTTTTGTGTGCAATAAAGAAATTATGAAATTATGAAAATAGGTCCGTTGAGCTTGGAAGATATTGGATATAATAACATAACATAGTGTCACGTCTCGTTTCCCCTTAACATAGGCACATGAGTGCCCACTTTTAGCCAGTTATTTAATACTCCATTTGACATAAGTATATTTATTTATTTATCTATTACCAGCTGACCCGGCAGACTTCGTACTGCCTCAATTTAATATGAACTTTATTGAATAGCAATAAAGTTCAAATTGACTCTAGAAAACGATTGACTCTAGAAAACGTTTGTATGGGAAATAGAAAAGGGCTCTTTTTAGGGTTTTCCTGGAAATTATTCGTTTTTTTCTCGCCTTTTAAACCTTCCCTAGACCTCCACGAACAGTTCAAGACTAAGATAAGATAAATCCGTTCAGCCGTTCTCGAGTTTTAGTGAGACTAACGAACAGCAATTCATTTTTATATATATAGAAGATAGAAGAAGAAGATAGAAGATATTTGGTACACAAAACAGCAGTGGAGATAAAACATTAAAATAACAACAAAAACATATAAAGAGGCTGTCTCCAGCGCCAAAAGAATGTGCACACAACATGGTATTATTAACTAGAGAATAAACAATGGTGCTATACAGTGAATGAATTACTTACATAAATAAACATATAGATATTGGATGATTAAGAAAGATATTGGATCATTATGATAAAACCAAGGAAGTTCATGAAACAAAAATGTATCAGAAATATTAATAATGCACTGTACTAAACCCATAACCAGAAATTATTTATTAACTCTTATCTAAGCGGCTAGTCGGAGCGTCAGGGGACAAGAGAGCTGGCACCTACCTCGCTCAACGCATCAATAGGGTTCCGTATTTTAGAAGAAGAAACCCTTAAAGGAACTCGTGCATCTGTCCGTCCGTATGTCACAGGCAATTTTTTCAGAACATATGGGACCGCTGAAGTTGATAATTGGTGCACATGTCAATATCTGTGACTTAAAGACAGGAGCGTAATGTATAAACATGGAATATGGGGGCCACTTTTGGGGGGACAAATGAGAAAAATAAAAATAAAAAATTCAAAATATGCCGTGTGACTTATCAAATGAAAGAGTGAGAGAGTGTGAGAATTTTAAATATTTATTTATAATATTTTTTTAAGACTTATTTTGAAAAAGTTGTGTTCAATAATGACCGATTCTCATGTCATCAAACAAAACCTCTAGGACTCTAGGGTACTAAAAATCTTAAAAATCTGAAATTTGGTACGCAAGCACATGTTTGCACCCATATCCCATAAAAACACCGAAATCTACAATTTAAAGCTCCTAAATCTTTGGTGCAAAGTATGAAAAACTGATTTTTAGGGAAATTTTAGCGTATTTTGTTGGTGTTAAGTCCTAATAATGTTGTACGATCAACGCGAGTTCAACTCGCACTTTGCAGTTTATTTCATAATTTCTTTATTGCACACAAAAAAAAAGTTAACAAATCATGGTAGGTAATATAAAGTGTACAATGGCGAGCTTATCTCTAAAAAGAGATCTCTTCCAGCAAACCAAGTTTCGATGAGAGAGGTGGATAGCTGAGCGGGGGTAGACCCATGTGTACAACAATAAATTTAAAATTTAAACTTATTTTGCATTTAGTTTAGTTAGATGCGTATAATATGTAGTTTATTTAAGTTAATTTGTTATTTTTGTTAATATAGAAATAAACGATTAAAAAAAACATTATTAGGGTTCCGTTCCACTGTACTTACAAGAAAAAGTTCAAAACTCGTTGCCGCCGTGTCTAGTTTATCTCCGTTATTTATTTAAAATTTAATGAATGTATTTCATCATTATTTGTTTCTGTAGCGGCAACAGTTTCAACTCTCTCTCTCTACCATTACGGTTCGTGAAATAAAGCCCACTGACGGACAGACACAGTCGGATAGCGGCTTTAAAAATTGGGTACCGTTTGGTACCCTTTGGGTACTACGGAACCCTTAGAATAGAACCCACTGCGTTCTGCCACCACCTATGGGAAGCCTGGCCAGACGCCTTATAAACCTCAGATCATTGAAGCTCTGTGTCATAAAATATCATTTACATACAAGCACTGTATGTGCTTGTATGTAAATGATGTTTTATGTTGGCCCCACACTAGGATATTTATTACAGACGTCTGTCTGACCGAACGAAAACTTAAAACCAAAGTAAAATTGATTCATAAGTCATATTTATTTATTATTAAATTAAAATTGAATAATATTACAGAAATAATCCAAGAGGTTGTACAAAGTTCCAACCAAAATATTAATATAATATACATTATATTAAACATATCATAATTTCTTTATTGCGCACTATTGATTGAAATGACAAAATAAATAAGCAAATAAAATGTTTAATTGTGCAAAGGTGATATCTGATCTTAAAATATCTTGACATAAATGTATATGACACTGAAGTTATGTCAAAATTACTTTCATTCCATATGGTACAGGTAGTTCTCAGTGCAAGCAACCATGAGTGAGTAAGCTAATTCAGCTCTTAGGACAGTAAGGATAAGAGCCAGGTGCGAGACCGGTAATAGAATTCGGGTGTCTACCGGATAAGGGTGTGTGCTTACCCGTAAAGAAAATGCGATTTTCGGTTTCCAACAAGTGGAGATATTATAAAATACAAAATACTCGACTATATATTTTCCATCCCCATACAATATTCCTCCGATGAACTTGAAAAAAATGTACTGAAAAAAGTAAGATTATTTATTTATTATGAAAATCCAACAATTATATCTACTGAATTTTACTGAAGTTTGTTTTTTTCACAGCTTTACAGACCTAAAATCAATTACAGCTTAACACCTCGTAATAATCGATAAAAAGTTCTTGACAGACGGACGGACAGAGAGACAGACGGACCGTTGAGTGTTCCTGTCCTACAAGGGTTCCATTTTTTCCTTTCAAGGATCGGAACCAAATACTGCTCAGTATGCCATAGGAATTCCATTTTACATATCAAGACGCTAGGCAATCGCCGCATTTACAAGATAATACCATTCACGTGACGTTTTTAAAAATGAAAAATCGGCTAAGTGCGAGTCGGACTCTCACACGGCTCTAAAAAAAATACGTTTCTTGTATGGGAACACCTTTATTTTTTAATATTTTGTGTATTTCAGTATTTTTTGTTGTTGTGGCAAACAGATATTGTACACATTCTGGGAAAAAGTCAACTTTCTAGCTGTTACGGTTCGTGCTGAAGGGCACTCTGACGGACAGCCAGACGGACGGACAGAGAAGGACAGCGGAGTAGAGAGATTAGTAATAGGGTCCCGTTTGGCACCCTTCGTGTACGGAACCCTAAAAACGCTATATCGTCCGCTATCTCCCCCGCTATCTCCCCCGCTTGTCACTACCCCATCACCCAGACGAGACGAGGCCATTGACCCGTCGACGCAGACTGCCCGACTGAACACTGTCATACTGATATACGTATATATACGTGTATGTATGTATATGTCTGTTATACTTGTACAGTAGAAATTTGGTGTTAAGACGGTGTATTAGGCAAAAACAGCCTTTAGCAAAACACAAATCGCTCGGAATGACGAGTATTATTGCTGTTCGTTTTTTAACCGACTTCCCAAAGGAGGAGGTTTACAATTCGTCCGGATATTTTTTTTTTTTATGTCTATCCCCCGATAGCGCCTAAACGGATGGACCGATTTAGAAAATTATTTTTTTGTTTGAAAGGGTTTACCTTCCCATTGGTCCCATTGACACCAGGTTAGGATCTGATGATGGGATCCTGGAGAAATCAAGGGAACTCTTCAAATATTATAGGCAGACATATAGTGATTTTTGTGTTTTTCATAATAACTCGTGCAAATGCACATGGTAAGCATAATATTGTGATGTGGAACTGCTGATGAAGACCACATAATATGGCCACCAGATCTGCTCAATACTAGGTACAAATACAATGCGCGGCTGACGGGCAGGCAACGCATTGCCTAAACCGGTGGACCTAGAGCCATGAAACTTTGTACAGGGGTTCCTTAGTAGCGTGGGGTAGCACTGATATGGGATTTGACAAAATTAATTCCCCAAGGGGGGGGGGGGATAAGGGGTTACAGTTTGTATTAAACTCAATCTAATCAAATAGGGTTTGTGGAAGTCGGTTTTTTCTAAAGTTTACTTTTTGTTTCAATTATTCACTAGCTAGTTCATCACGAGTGTCAGCGTGACTTTGCTTTCCCATAAATGTAATTTTATTAATTTTGCTCGATAGAAAAGTCTCCTCTGAAGTCTCCTCTGAAGTCGCCAGTAAATCTGTCTGTCACAATGTTTATTTTTACAATTACACACCAGATCTGAATTTGTGTTCTTGTTATTTATAAAAATGGCACAGTTATGTTCCTCAGTTAGGCTTGCTTAACTTGGCTTTCACCTTTTTATTTTTTATTTAATTTCCTCTAAAAATAAATTAAGGATGAAATTCTAAGTTCTGATTGCCTAGGGCCCGCCCATAAGCTACGCTTACATGGGCAACTGGTTTTGCGCAATTCCGAGCAACTATGAAGTCACGCCACTCTTGGATACATCAGGCAATTATCGGCAACGGCAATACAGGTTGTCCCGAAGACAAAGGTGAAGCTGGTAACCACTGATACTTCCTGGCTTTCTAATTCAAATTTTGATGGCCTCAGTAAAAATATAATGGATATTGAGTTTTTTTGGTTACTTAAATTCGTCACTTTTGCCTGTTTTTTTTCCACGAAGCGATTTCTTCACAAAACTGGTGAATTTTCAAAGATACAGAAATGCGAGGTCAAAAGTATTTGGAGAGGTCATGGTGAGGCCTATCAGTGGTCACAATTGTTTTCGGGACACCCTGTATAATGGTACCTCACCATATTGTTTATTTTTTGTCTAACTGTAAATTCACCGTCCTTGTAATAAACGTTTCTTTCATTCTTTCCATATGGAGCAATTAGAAGCAATATCGCGCTCCTGATTGATCAGATCAATTTCAATTTCCTGGGCTCTAATTGCTCAAAAAAAACCATGTAAGCATACCTCTTGTAAGTGTGATAAGTTTGTGTATAGGGGTTATTATTCACCGTATACGCGCGGTCACTCGTCAGGCGTTCAGCCGCGTCTATTGATATTTCAACCAGTCCCTAGACGCCAGGGGCGGGGTGCGGTATCTGAATCAGCGCGGGGAAGGGAGAGGCCGTTCTGTACGGAGTACTATTATCTCTTCTGTGGTATAGGTTAGCAATGTAAGGAGAAATGTGGTTGTTAGTTTTTAGGGTTCCGTACCCGAAGGGTGCCAAACGGGACCCTATTACTGAGACTTCGCTGTCTGTCCGTCCGTCCGTCCGTCCGTCCGTCCATCCGTCCGTCCGTCCGTCCGTCCGTCCGTCCGTCCGTCCGTCACCAGGCTGTATCTCATGAACCGTGGTAGCTAGACAGTTGAAATTTTCACAGATGATGTATTTCTGTTGCCGCTATAACAACAAATACTAAAAAAAAAAAATACGCGTGTAGCACCGTACACGTGTTAGAAGTAAAACTTCTGTAGCTAGATCATTAAGTGGTACCTACCTATACTATACACCTATACCTACCTATACTAAAAGAGATTTAAATTTCCAATTTTGAGATCCAATCTCTGCTTCAAGTTACTTTTAAGTTTCAGACGTCCGATTATTTGAAATGATTTTATACTTGTACTTACTTTTAATACGTCATGTCATTTATTTCCCACCATTCCTTATCTACAATTTGTCGCGCTCGTGGTGATATACTTAACTCATTCAATAGTGTCACTACTATTTGCATCTCGCTCAGATTATATTCCATCTGACGTCACGTCTTTAAGCCGTCTCGCTCAAATGTATGCATTGCTTTGCTTGTCTCTGTGCCCAGTCCCTTTATATAATTGATCGAGTACGTATTTTCAACTATTCCAAGTTAATGTGTACCTGCGGGGCTACCATAAGGCTTGCCACTCACCTCAGTCGCGCAGATAAATGACAAAGAAGATGGCTAAATAAATATATGGACGACTGCCCCAGACATGTACAAAGACTTCTCAACAGCCAATAGCATTAAATTTACTGCATCTGTATTTAGTTTGTAGAACTTGAAGAAAAAAAATATTAAATATAGGTAAATAAGAGTTGTTACTCAATACTCCGTGATTCCAATATGATTCCGTGACCTTTGCCGTCGCTAGAAATAAGCACCATTTTGCAATAACATGCAACATAACGCCATCTAGCCACTCCTCTGGAAACCTCCTGTTTTCAGCAGTTTTGCTAGTTGGCAATTATGTTGCATGTTATTTTTAACGATGGCAAAAGTCACTAATCAATGGCGGAATCATAGAGTATGAAGTGACAACTCTTAATTATTTAATCATTTCCTTCAAGTTCTACAAACTAACTAAAGACGCAGTAATTTATGAGAGAATATTTAAATGCTATTAATTGGCTGTTGAGAAGTCTTTGTACATGTCTGGGGCAGTCATTTTGCCAAATTGCCAACTCCTTTCGCGTCTCAATGATGTTTCTCCATAAAATAGCGCGCATTCATTATGATATGACATTAAATTGTGATAAAATGCGTGGCTGCGGTGACTGGCGTGCCTTATGCTACCCCCGCTAACCTATACATACCTACTTTGCTAGGATTTTTTAGGGTTACTTCATCGCGAAGCGATGACGTAACTCTTATTTAATTTTATTCTTGACATTTCCTTAGTCCGCCATACGACATACCTCGATTTTTATATTTTACTTCAACATTATTGACTGGCATGAAGCATTAACTTTAAAATTACAAAAGCTTATTAAAATCAAAATCGTATAATTTCAACAGTTATAACAACAATTCAACTTTAAAATATGTATTACAAAAATTACATACAAACAAATAAGCGAAACAATAAGCCATTAAACTTATGGCTCTGTAAACTGTAGACCTCGCTTTGGCCGTTTACTACAGATAAACATTAAATAGGTAGGTATAACACGTACTTAGTAGCTAAACTGCTAATTTGTGACTTGAACTGCACTATATAATAAAAAGTGGCTTTAGAACAGTTCTAGGTACCTACTTATTGTTTTCAAGAAGTCTTAATGCAGCCATCCATCACATCGGAATTTGTTTGAAAACTAAATATCACATTTGGATGATTCTAAGTGACTTTATGCGATTACTAGCTGCCCGTTGCGCGACTACGCAGCGCGTTTTAGGTACCTATTCCATAGTTACCGGCCACAAAACGATTCGTTCATCATTTTAGAAATCCATATCGACCCGTATGTGACATTGATGAAACTCTTTTCTTACAAACTGTATGGATCGCATCGCACAGCTGTCAAACATAAGTTCCGGTTCCAACAAAGAGGTTGAACGAAGTAGTTTTTGGTCACGTCACTGGTTTTGCTTGCCCCAGCCAGCGGCGGCGGCGGCGGCGGCGCCATCTTGGCCATACCGGAAATCAAGAACTCGTGGAAGAATGCTTAAAATAATTTTTATTTGTTAACGTTTCATCAGGTTTTTCTCTCACTAATTAACATTCTTTATTGTACGAATGTATTATTATCTTATCTGATTAGTTAAAAACCGTATTGAAAATAGTTGCGGTTTTAAAAGTCTTCAGCCGACCCTGACGTCACCGATTCCAATTTCCGTTACATTTCTTAGCCACTCGTGATAGCACTCGGCTAGTAGCAAGTGAAAAGCAAATATATGAATAACCCACAGTTGAGAGGTTAAATAAATTTTACCCCCGTGCCCCAAGAAGTTTTACTTCAAAAATATACGCGTGTAGCACCGTACACGTGTTAGAAGTAAAACTTCTGTAGCTAGATCATTAAGTGGTACCTATACTAATACACCTGTACCTACCTATACTAAAAGAGATTTAAATTTCCAATTTTGAGATCCAATCTCTGCTTCAAGTTACTTTTAAGTTTCAGACGTCCGATTATTTGAAATTATTTTATACTTGTACTTACTTTTAATACGTCATGTCATTTATTTCCCACCATTCCTTATCTACAATTTGTCGCGCTCGTGGTGATATACTTAACTCATTCAATAGTGTCACTACTATTTGCATCTCGCTCAGATTATATACCATCTGACGTCACGTCTTTAAGCCGTCTCGCTCAAATGTATGCATTGCTTTGCTTGTCTCTGTGCCCAGTCCCTTTATTTAATTGATCGAGTACGTATTTTCAACTATTCCAAGTTAATGTGTACCTGCGGGGCTACCATAAGGCTTGCCACTCACCTCAGTCGCGCAGATAAATGACAAAGAAGATGGCTAAATCAATATATGGACGACTGCCCCAGACATGTACAAAGACTTCTCAACAGCCAATAGCATTTAAATATTCATTCATAAATTTAATTTACTGCGTCTGTATTTAGTTTGTAGAACTTGAAGAAAAAAAAATTAAATATAGGTAAATAAGAGTTGTTACTCAATACTCCGGGATTCCAATATGATTCCGTGACCTTTGCCGTCGCTAGAAATAAGCACCATTTTGCAATAACATGCAACATAACGC
This sequence comes from Argyresthia albistria, assembly GCA_963457715.1. Lineage (NCBI taxonomy): Eukaryota > Metazoa > Arthropoda > Insecta > Lepidoptera > Argyresthiidae > Argyresthia > Argyresthia albistria. The sequence continues at coordinate 5,693,552 of OY735281.1, forward strand.
CATCTAGCCACTCCTCTGGAAACCTCCTGTTTTCAACAGTTTTGCTAGTTGGCAATTATGTTGCATGTTATTTTTAACGATGGCAAAAGTCACTAATCAATGGCGGAATCATAGAGTATGAAGTGACAACTCTTAATTATTTAATCATTTCCTTCAAGTTCTACAAACTAACTAAAGACGCAGTAATTTATGAGAGAATATTTAAATGCTATTAATTGGCTGTTGAGAAGTCTTTGTACATGTCTGGGGCAGTCATTTTGCCAAATTGCCAACTCCTTTCGCGTCTCAATGATGTTTCTCCATAAAATAGCGCGCATTCATTATGATATGACATTAAATTGTGACAAAATGCGTGGCTGGGGTGACTGGCGTGCCTTATGCTACCCCCGCTAACCTATACATACCTACTTTGCTAGGATTTTTTAGGGTTACTTCATCGCGAAGCGATGACGTAACTCTTATTTAATTTTATTCTTGACATTTCCTTAGTCCGCCATACGACATACCTCGATTTTGATATTTTACTTCAACATTATTGACTGGCATGAAGCATTAACTTTAAAATTACAAAAGCTTATTAAAATCAAAATCGTATAATTTCAACAGTTATAACAACAATTCAACTTTAAAATATGTACCTATTACAAAAATTACATACAAACAAATAAGCGAAACAATAAGCCATTAAACTTATGGCTCTGTAAGCTGTAGACCTCGCTTTGGCCGTTTACTACAGATAAACATTAAATAGGTAGGTATAACACGTACTTAGTAGCTAAACTGCTAATTTGTGACTTGAACTGCACTATATAATAAAAAGTGGCTTTAGAACAGTTCTAGGTACCTACTTATTGTTTTCAAGAAGTCTTAATGCAGCCATCCATCACATCGGAATTTGCTTGAAAACTAAATATCACATTTGGATGATTCTAAGTGACTTTATGCGATTACTAGCTGCCTGTTGCGCGACTACGCAGCGCGTTTTAGGTACCTATTCCATAGTTACCGGCCACAAAACGATTCGTTCATCATTTTAGAAATCCATATCGACCCGTGTGACATTGATGAAACTCTTTTCTTACAAACTGTATGGATCGCATCGCACAACTGTCAAACATAAGTTCCGGTTCCAACAAAGAGGTTGAACGAGGTAGTTTTTGGTCACGTCACTGGTTTTGGCCATACCGGAAATCAAGAACTCGTGGAAGAATGCTTAAAATAATTTTTATTTGTTAACGTTTCATCAGGTTTTTCTCTCACTAATTAACATTCTTTATTGTACGAATGTATTATTATCTTATCTGATTAGTTAAAAACCGTATTGAAAATAGTTGCGGTTTTAAAAGTCTTCAGCCGACCCTTACATTTCTTAGCCACTCGTGATAGCACCCGGCTAGTAGTAATTGAAAAGCAAATATATGAATAACCCACACTTGAGAAGTTAAATAAATTTTACCCCCGTGCCCCAAGAAGTTTTACTTCAATTAAAAGAAATTTAATATTAAGGGCCCATACAACAAACGTGATTTTTTTGCTAATTTTTTGCTCGATATTGATTGGTAGCAGGTAGACGCTTCAAATGTTCACAATATATTGAGTATATTATTTACTTAAAAAACAAATAATGAAATTAAAATTAAATTAATAATTTTCTTTTTGCGGTTTTTTTATAGATAATGGTACGGAACCCTTCGTGCGCGAGTCCGACTCGCACTTGGCCGGTCATTTTTTGTTAATGGCAATTTACTTACGTCTGGTACTTTTGCCAGCGTCAAGTTTTGGTTGTTACTTTGTCTTCCCAACCCGAAGATATGAATTGGGAGGAAACTGACAATTTCTTACATTAGGTGGCGCGTTCGCGACTGTACCTTAGTGTGACTATTAGTTATTCTGTGGTATGGCCACAGAATAATAGGGTTAAGTGCGTGTCGGAATCGCACACGAAGGGTACCGTACCATCGAAGAACAAAACTTAAGCTCTCAAAACAATAAAACAAAAATTTAAATAAAATTAAAAAAGATTATGCCCTCACGACGATTTGAACTGACGACCTACGGATTGAGGGCCTACAAAATACCGGCTGAGCTACCACAACGATGTGGGTTGACGCGAAATATACCATCATATTGAAATGCGTGGGTGTATCAAAACAAGTCTCTTGTATGGGGACCCCCTTTAATTTTTAATATCTCTCGTATTTCAGTATTTGTTGTTGTTGCGGCAACAGATATACACGTTCAGTGAAAATATCATCTTTCTAGCTACGGTTCGTTCTCTATAGGACCCGCTGACGGACGGACGGACGGACAGACAGACAGCGGAGCCATAGTAGTAAACCACAGGTTGGGAAATGTGTAGTCCTGAATCAGCGCAATTTAAACGTATATTTCGTGTCCTTTGTCTTTCGCCAATATATTTATTTGTATTCAGCCTCAGCTGAACCTGGCTTCATAATTCCGTCATGGCTAGCTGAAGTCTCGACCTACAAGGTCACACACAAAACCCACAGCCACAGACAGGTCCGCACCGACCCCTAAGAGTAAAACTTCACAAAAAGAGCAAACCACTCGCAATACTCTTATCAATTATACCCAACCGGTTATACAGAGAAGGGCATAAGAAAACGAGTCTTAAAATGGTTATTTTAAGTGCTAAAGTTGGTCTTGAAAGTATGGGAGAGAGAGCTAAAGACAAAAGTGGTACAGAGAAAAAAATGTTGTTGCTAAGCGGATTGGGAGATTCAGCAGCTGCAGCGGTTGTGTTTGGTTAGACGGGTAACTGGTAAAAGCGCTGCAGCGGATATTTAAGAGTGTTTCTGTACTTGTCATGCTGTAGTAGTAATCTTACACCGGTCGAAAGACCAAAAGTGAAAATTTGAACGCAAGGCGTGACGGTTTTTCCACATGAGCAGGCAGAGGCACAGTTTAGGCTATGTTTAGGGGCGAGCCGATCGCTGCTTTAACATAAGCCATCTAAAACTGCATTTTTGTCTATGGCCCACAGAACTTAATATGATATAATTGAAACAAAAAGTAAACTTTAGAAAAAACCGACTTCCACAAACCCTATTTGATTAGATTGAGTTTAATACAAACTGTAACCCCTTATCCCCCCCCCCCCTTGGGGAATAAATTTTGTCAAATCCCATCTCAGTGCTACCCCACGCTACTAAGGAACCCCTGTACAAAGTTTCATGGCTCTAGGTCCACCGGTTTAGGCTATGCGTTGCCTGCCCGTCAGCCACGTTTTGTATTGTATTTGTACCTAGTATTGAGCAGATCTGGTGGCCATATGTGGTCTTCATCAGCAGTTCCGCATCACAATATTATGCTTACCATGTGCATTTGCACGAGTTATTATGAAAAACACAAAAACCACTATAGGTCTGCGTATAATATTTGAAGAGTTCCCTCGATTTCTCCAGGATCCCATCATCAGATCCTGACCTGGTGTCAATGGGACCAATGGGAAGGTAAACCCTTTCAAACAAAAAAATAATTTTCCAAATCGGTCCATCCGTCTAGACACTATCGAGGCACATACATAAAAAATAAAAAAAATAAAAAACAAATATCCGGACGAATTGTAAACCTCCTCCTTTGGGAAGTCGGTTAAAAATAACTTTTTGAAGATGGGCATTTTGCTGGAGAATCGTCTTAAAACTTGGTGAGCTATATTTAATTTACACGTTATGTACACATAGTTGCATTGCAATCGCGAGGCACTCAACAGATAATGCAGTGGCGTGCATGCAACAGGCCGTTGTCATCTCCTATCGGACGAATGATAACTCCTTCTGACCTTAAGTGATATCATAATGATACTAAATACATTATGTACTGAGTTGTAATTACTTGACGGTCTAACGGCGATGGAAAACATCGCGAGGAAGCCTTTATTTATCCATAGTCGTGGGGCTGTCTTAATAGAGATAAGCTCGCCTTTGTCATGTGTTGTCCACTTTCCATTGTAAAATGTATTATTTTGTGCAATAAAGTATATGAAGTATGAGGTAATTAAATTTAAAAAAAATATGTTAAAACCATAAGCAAGTCTAACTGAGGAAAATACTGTGTATGGAATGTAAGGGGGCCAGAGGGCCACATTTGGGGGCCAAATGATAAAAATAAATTTTTAAAAAATTCTAAATATGCCGTATGTATGACATGCATATTTGAAAGCGCATAGTGTGAGAATCTTAATTGTATTTTTATAATATTTTTAAGACTTATTTTGAAAAAGTTGTGCTTTGCACCGATTCGCATGTCATCAAAACCTCTAGGCCGAAGTCCTAAAAATCGGAAATTTGGTACACAAGCACATGTAAGTTTGCACCCACATCCCATAAAAACTCCGAAATCTACAACTTTGACCCCCTAACCCACTAAACCTGGGGTGCAAAGTTTGTATGAAAAACTGAATTTTAGGGTACTTTTAGGGTATTTTGTTGGTGTTAGTCCTATTAGTGTTGTACGAAACCGTCTCAACGCGAGTCCAACTTGCACTTGGCAGCTTATAATTAGTTGGCGTCTGCGCCCTACGCGCCAGCCCTAAGGGTGTCTTAGGTACCGTCTATGTACACACTGTCCGGGAAGCTAGCTGTATCGATCTCTATCTATACCAGACGAGGTCACGTGATATTTTCAATATGAGCTCGAAGGATTGGGTTGTGTGTGTCCTGCTAGTCGAAATGGATACTTCTAAGGGTTCCGTACCCGAAGGGTGATAAACGGGACCCTATTACTAAGCCTCCGGTTGTCCGCCCCGGGGCGGCGCGGCGGCGCGGCGGCGGCGGCGGCGCTATCTCACGAACCGTTCAAGAAACGTGCTTTTTTATACTTTTTCTTGTATGTACTATGGTGCGGAACCCTTAGCGTGAAAGTCCGACTCGCACTTGGCCGCTCATTTGCCTCTTCTCTACTTTGGACCTCTGTGGTAGAAGAAGGGCAAAGAAACTCATCGGGGATCCCAAAAATGATCAAACTTGTTCAAAGTAGAATTTCAAAAAGGTGAGACATTTCCGTTTGACGCTGGGTGTACAGCTGGATGTACATCTACTGACACGCAACGCCGGCAAACAACGGATTTTGATTGCTGTATATAATAATTCGGATCTGTCTTTGGTAATATTTGCCAGTGACAGATGCGGGAGGTAGATTGCGTTTCACCGAATAGTTCCTTTGGATCAAGGCATTTTCGTACTTAACCTTTGACAATAAAGACTTCGATAGAGGAACTATTCGGTGAAACGCATTAGAGTCCGCGCCACCACTCAAATCCTACGACGGGAAGCTGAACTACAACGCTAATGGGGCCCTCGCCCACGGCGACTTTTTGCAGCGATGCAGACGCGCGTTTCGTAAACGCTCGACAGCATTGCTACTAACGCGCGTTAGTCGTATTTGCAACGCGCTACTAATGCGCTACAGCATCGCGACTATTCGCGATTGTATCGATGCAAACGCGCGATCGTGTCGGATGACATCGGGGAAAAAATGGAGGGAGGGTGGCGTGTAAGTGGAGAATCGAGCGTTTGAATCGTGGTTACGTGGGCCAGGACACACAGCTAGCGACCGCATCGCGACTGTATCGATGCGAACGCGCAACAGCATCGCTACTGCATCGCTGCAAAAAGACGCCGCCGCCGTGGGCGAGGGCCCTAAGGTAGGCTAGCACGAAGATAGTGGCGCCGCGGCTATAGGACTTGAGTGGTGGATCGGTTCTATAGGAATTCGACGTGGGTTTGAATTCGTAGACAGCAATCAAAATTCTAAATCTGCCTGCCTGCGTTGCGTGTCAGTAGATGTCCTCCAGCTTATATTCTTAAGCTGACTGTGTACTATCAAGGTAGTTGATAGGTAATATGGAGCTGTCGGTCGACCCAGCCACTCACACAAGCAATATCGTCTGCACACACGTAGAGACGAGAAGTTTTACACCCACAAACGCAATACACTGGCTGGAAGAATAACCCTGTATGTGGAGGTTTTCATTTCCTGCAAATTAGCACGTTTTACGGAAAATAATACGCAAGACTTTAATAACCGGCCAAGTGCGAGTCGGACTCGCGCACTAAGGGTTCCGTACCATTATCTATAAAAAACCGCAAAAAAAAAATCACGTTAGTTGTATGGGAGGGTTTAATATTAAATTTATTTTGTTTTTTAGTATTTGTTGTTATAGCGGCAACAGAAATACATCATCTGTGAAAATTTCAACTGTCTAGCTACCACGGTTCATGAGATACAGCCTGGTGACAGACAGACAGACGGACAGCGAAGTCTCAGTAATAGGGTCCCTTTTGGCACAAACAGGACTTCTTTTATATAAATGGCGTGCTTACCTCTTTCGAGGTTAATTTTGCCAGTGCACTGTACATTGTAAAGATGACAATTTGTTCAGATCCTCCTGGGGTTCTCCTTCTCCTCAAGAACCTGGGCCTGAGTCGTAAGAACATTTCCACACGAGTTTAGGCCTAAATTAAATCCCGTGGCAAATCCATGACATACGATCAAACGATATTCACACAGCCTTTCTGAAAATCTGGTTCCAGAAGAGCACTTTGCGTATTTCTACGACGCGGCTTTCGGAGTGAAACTGTCATGAACGTTATATGCATACAGTAATAAGAGTCATTATGTTACATTCATTAGTGCCACCATCCACCTACACCAACATAACTACACTACAACGAATGGAACCCTTATAGGATCACTTTGTTGTTCGTCCGTCCGTCTGTCTGTCTGTCCGTGTGTCATCTTTATACCAAGAACGCGTGGACGTATCAAGCTGAAAATATCAATTGTTAAGGTCTGTGGTCGCATAAAACTGTGTGAAATTAATAACCGGCCAAGTGCGAGTCGGACTCGCGCACGAAGAGTTCCGTAACATTATCTATAAAAAACCGCAAAAAAAATAAATTTGTTTGAGAGCCCCCCCTAAATATTAATTTAATTTTAATTTAATTAATTAATAAATAATAAACTCAATATATATTGAACATTTTAAGGGTCCACCTGCTACCATTATCAATACCGAGCAAAAATGAGCAAAAAAAAACACGTTAGTTGTATGGGAGCCCCCCTTAATATTAAATTTATTTTGTTTTTTAGTATTTTTTGTTATAGCGGCAACAAAAATACATCATCTGTGAAAATTTCAACTGTCTAGCTACCACGGTTCATGAGATACAGCCTGGTGACAGACAGACGGACGGACAGCGAAGTCTCTGTAATAGGGTCCCGTTTGGCACCCTTCGGGTACGGAACCCTAAAAACCAACCTTCTAAAACCTTAGGTCAACGCAATCGAACGATACAACCGTTTATGCTGTACAATTGTATTGCTGGTAACCTGTACGTCAAGGACCACCGTTACAACGAGTTCACCCATTTAGATATCTGGGTTGTATTGTGAACGATCTGAATGATCACACTGCAGAAGTTAGATGTCGCATCGAGCAAGCAAGGGCTGCATTTATCAAAACCTTCTCTGCAACCGAAGCCTCCAACTCTCCACTAGATGCCGCCTAGTGCGGTGTTATATATTTTCAGTTCTCCTGCACTGACCCAAACATTATTTAAGCCTTCGAAATGTGGGTATACAGGAGAATGTTGAAAATATCTTGGACGGATAGAGTCAAAAACGAGACAGTACTGCAGAGAATGCACAAAGGTTTGGAGCTTCTTAAGACTATAAAGATCAGAAAATTGCAGAACATGGGGCACATAATGTGTGGTAGCAAGTACCACTTCCTCCAATTAATCCTGCAAGGAAAAATACCCGGCCGCCGAAGACCTGGCCGACCAAGAACCAACTGGCTTCAAAACCTCACCGAATGGTTCAGTTTGAACACTGAAGATATATTTCAAGCCGCAACATCGCGGTCACAGACAGCCATAATGATAGCCGACCTCCGATAGGAGATGCCACTTGAGGAAGAAAAAGAATTGTTGGATTTTCATAGTAATCGCAATGGACCCAAAACTTATAAATAAGGTATTTTCATAAGCCTACATTCATGAAATTTGGCACAAAGCAAGGTCTTATAGCACAAGTAAAGGGAAAAATCTGAATACTGCAAATTTCTGTCTTTCTACAAAAATATTTAATTTGGTTTACATGGATGACATAATACTTAAGTTTTTTATGTAGAAACCTAATTACACAAACGGTGGATCTTGAGATTTGACGTATTTGGTTGATTTACCTGGCACTTTTTAATTATTATAAATTTGCTTTAAATAGGACTAAATATAAATTTTAGATTCTTTCTAAACTGATAAATCGAATAGGCATCACTTTATCTTTATCCATTTCGAAGAAATAACTAATTGTTTTTTTTTCGTGCCAGCCTTATCAAAAGTGAGGACAACCTAATCAAAAGTAAAATAATGTTAGGTTATTATTGTTTTATTAATGTACTTATATGTAAGTATACAATATGTAAGTATATATCGCAAACAGTATATAAAATAGTCTTATTTTACTCGAATTGGAAGTTTTCCAAGGTAATGAATATTACTAAGTGAAGGTTTGGTACTGAGGAATATATGCTTTAGTTTAACTAAATAGCATTTCTTATAAAATATATTAATCATCAGCCTTCGTTACGTTAAATGGCAATTTTCTCCTTATACTACACACATAACACAAATAAAATCTTTTCTTCTAAAATGAACTTAAAAAAATAAACATGTTTCATGACAATTTTAACAATATCAATTACTTATCAATATCAAAGGTTATGTTGACTTTTTAATCATTTACAATAGACAAAAACTCAATATATATACTAATACACATGCTTTTAATCAAAAACAATAGGGACCCTTTGATTAGGCTGTCAAAAAGGCCATCCTAATCAATGCCAACCTAATCAAAAAAGTAAATATTTTGTTAGCACAGCCCAAAGTACTATGTAATCATCAAATCCAAATGAATTACTAAGTAATCATCCTCCGTTCAGTTGCGTGTACAATACAAATGAAACCCTTATAAATTTGATTATATTTTTTAACGCGACCAATCTAATCAAACACCTATTGAAACAAAGCCAACCTAATCAAATATTTAGCTTCGTAATTTCGTCTCCGGGCTCGCTGAGCCGCAACCTCCCCCCACTGTGTCTGGAGCGCGACTAGAGCTCACGCCACAACGCGGACACACGTACCTACAATATCCCTTTAGGGATGTACACGACGTTTAGTGATGCGCCAGCCTATTCAAGTCTTAGTCTAGGACAAACCTTTGACTTCTATTTTAAATAAAAGTACGCTTTATACACAAATACCTTTTATGTTATGTAGTTTAATAACTAATCTGCTCTCGTGAAAACATATTCGTTTATTAGATTTCCTGTGATCAGTTGTTGTTTTGTTAGAAGATTGGTCGAAAAAAGTCGTGCGGACGCGCCAACCTTATCAATTTTTAGGACTTTGGAATTTATTTATAACTATTTATTAAACAATTAGAAAGAAATAAAATCGTGCGCAAGTAAGATGACACATAGAATATTAGTAAAAAAAATTGTTTGCGTTATTATTTCGTTTCTGCGGGTACTTTTTACCCCCGGACATCAAAAATTTTGTTCTTCAGGATTGACCGACATGTTACGCTCTCCATGTGTGATCGGAACCCTTGGTGCGCGAGTCCTACTCGCACTTGACCGTTTATTTCATTCCATATGTATTTTGGGGTGCTGAATCAGAATCAGTTATTTCACGTTTAATTCGAAAACAGTTCATATAAAAAAGTAAATCAAAGAAGACAACATTTCGCGTCGATGACAAAAAACAATACTAAAATTGGTCCAGTACTTTGACTTTTATGGGGGTCCGAAATACGCCTAAAATAATCAAGATGGATTTTCAGTAAGAATGAGTATGTGTTCCATCTCTTGTATTTACGAGGCCGCTTCAGCATAGTAACTTTTACTACGCAATACTACATCCATAATCCATACTGAATGTTCCAGAACATCTTCCAGGTCCAAAAGGTTTTCGATCATAACTGTTCAGGCCTTTGAATACTAACTTTATTTGCAACTTTGGACTATACAATACAGGGTGTAGTCATATTTTAGGGGGTTGTTTGGGAGACCATTCTGAGCAACTTTTACTATGAAACCGATATATATCAGAGCAACTTTATTTTGTTCTACCTGCTGTGGCTTATTTATTTCTTTGTAGGGTTCCGTACCCGAAGGGTGCCGAACGGGACCCTATTACTGAGACTTCGCTGTCCGTCTGCCTGCCTGCCTGCCTGCCTGCCTACTTACAAAGACAATTTATTTCAAATTAATATATTTTGCGTTATAATTGTAAAATTTGCGTTGACAACTTAACGCTATTTTAAATTAATAATCGATTAATCGCTTCCACAAATAGTAATGGGCAAATGCCCATTTGAAAGCTCATGTTAAACCAAAGATAAAGATAATAAAGATAAAGATACCTGTTTTATTTGTCTGAATGTGGGTTATAGGGTTGTAAAATAAATGTTGTTCTTGCCACACTCTACCTTACAGGCGTACAAATATTAATTCAAATTAAGTTAAATTCTATTAAAATTAAATTTAAAATACTGTCCGATCGATTAATAAATACTGCAATAACTTAGTTATAATTGACATACACTACCTAATTTTAAACAATCTTTCAGTCACCGTTGAGGAAATCCTGTACGATGTAGTAGGCTTTGTTAAGCTTTGATTTATATAAATTGTCATTTCAGCATAGCATTATTTTTAGGTATATCATCCCAAACACACTTTATACGGAATACCAACCCAAATACGGAGTTGTCAAAGTTCTTTATTTCAAAGTACCTAGGCTACCGAGTTGCACAAAATGACCGGGGCACGTTCAAAAAGCACTTTCACATTGTCGATGGTTCGCCCGGCCATGTACCGCGTTGCACTTTCAGACCATCATGCAAGCACTGTAGGTACACTTTTGTGCACTAAACTTGTGTGCTGCAGTGTGCCTGTGTGCATGCCACGCTGCGCAGGGCAATGGCTAGGTCAGTTCAGTCCCCACCGTTGCACTCTGCAATGCACCCGCGTCCGATAAAACGCGGGAAAGTAAAAAAAACACAAAAGAGTACTGCACTAAAGAGTTTTGAAAGCGTTGATACTGGCTGGAAGACTGCGCTGGATTTCAGTTTTTGAGGCTCGTGCTTTGTTTGGCGGCCATGACGGTTGAGTGGGTGAGTTGATTCTAGAAATGGAAATGGTGACCGGCTTCTGCGTCTCTTTGTGTGTTGCGAACATTTTTGATAAATTATGTAGAGTTCCTTTGTCCTTGTTGAACCGTCTTTGAGATGACATGTTATTGGTAAAAAAAAAAAAGTACTTGGGTACCTACATGTTCTTCCCACGTATTAACAACATGTCGATGTATATAATATTTTTATTAGAATGAAAATATATGATTATTTACTAAACATTTCGTGTAAACAAACATGTCAGGGATAGGAGGGAATGGCGAACATAGTAGATCATATCATATTAGATCAACAGTCAACTCGAAAACAAAGAAAGGGCCTTAGTCCGTCCCAGGAAAATAAGTAAAATTTCAACTCCAAAAGCATCTCAAATACTCAACAACGCTTGTAAAAATCTATATTTTTCCGCTATTTTCATGTAAGAACACTGATAAGCAGAAGGTCATGTAAAATTATATACATAAAGCTTACGTCACACAGCGACCGCCATTTTGAAAAGTTGCGTGGACTCACGGATTTTGAAATCGGAAATTTTCGCGTCAGTTTTTAAACGTCTTTGAGTTAAAAAATGAATACGATTTCTCAGAAATAATGCTACATTTCTGTTTCGGCATGTTTAAGTTTATTACTGCTCAAAAACTTTGAGTTTCTTGCTGAAAATCAGTTAAGGGCGTGGCGTCTACCTGATTCTCTTTGTAAAGATTAGAGCGCTTGCTATACAATGTAAGTACGTCTAGTCTAGATGTCGAACTCATCAGGGTAAATGACAAGCGGAGAACTATTTTTGGCACTGTCATAAAATCCACATAATACATACTATTGTTATAAATTACCCACTGATTGAAAGGTTGAATCCAAATCCTTCTAGATAAACACGAGCATAGCGTATCGCTTTTTTCTTCTTTGGGTTGACAGAGGCACAATTGGCCAGTAGACCAGGGTAGTCAACATACTTTTTATGAGATACCTATCTAAAAATAAAACTATCGCTATTGTTCGAGTCTTCGATCATATACAGGGTGACTGCGGGGTCGTGTAGCAACAAGGTAACCTAAGATTTGCCTATTGGTTAGGTTAGGAATGTTATGCTGTAGATGAGAGCACGCTAAGTCATAATTTTTTTGTTTCAAAAAAATAATTAAAATGTATGTCCTATTTTGGTTCAGGGTCAGTTGGTCACCCTACACACTTTACAAGCGCAACTATCTTTTGACTTCGTCATAAATTGTTTATGGCCTTTGATTTTGATACTTCTTACTTCTCTGATTAGTTTATTTGAAAAAGTTTTTTTTCTTTTTTTTTAACATGGTAAGGTGACCAAACATTCAGAATTAATTAATTTATTAAATTAAATTGTTTATTTTCCAGACAAGTGTCCAATATAAAAATGACGAAAGTTAAAAATAATTACAAATATTAAAATAATATGAAGAAAAACAAACAAATAATAAGATTCAAATTAATTATAGATACATAAGTAATTATAGGTAATAAGAACAATTAATATAAATATAAATTACTAGTAGCATTAGCTGAAACAATAATATGTCAGAGTCACGCCCCAAAAGTCATCCTGTATTCCCATAGTGGTGTGGGTGTTAAACACAACCACAATTACGTCAAATAGTGGTCTTACTTACACAAAATTATTTTTATAAAATATACAGGGTGTAACAGAAAGGTCTTGTCATATTTTAGGGGGTTGTTGATTCTCAACACCGATTTGATCAGAGTAACTTCATTTTTAACTTCTCCTTTAAAATATAACTACCTACTTAATTAAACCTTTCTTTTACACCCAGTACAATTCCAATAATGACGAACCCTTTTGTTTTGTTTTGGCTTCGACTTCCTGATTATATAATTTTTATAGTATTTCATATAAGATTATCCAAAAAGTCAAATATGTAGAGGTCAAGCAGAAGCAGAGACAAAATAATAAGCTGCCAAGTGCGAGTTGGACTCGCGTTGGTTTCGTACAACAATAATAGGAATATCACCAACAAAATACCCTAAAAGTACCCTAAAATTCAGTTTTTCATACAAACTTTGCACCCCAGATTTAGTGGGTTAGGGGGTCAAAGTTGTAAATTTCGGAGTTTTTATGCCAAACATGTGCTTGCATACCAAATTTCAGATTTTTAGGACTTCGGGATGTACCCTAGAGGTCTTGATGACATGCAAATCGGTCATATTATTGAGCACAACTTTTGCAAAATAAGTATTAAAATATTATAAAAATACTTTTAAGATTCTCACAACATTTAATGTCACACGGCATATTTTTTTTATTTTTTTTATTATTATTTAATTTTATCATTTGGCCCCGCAAAAATGGCCCTTACATTCCATATTTATATATTTACATTGCACCTCCGTCTTTGGGTCACACATATAATATGTGCACCAATTTTCAACGTCATCGGTCCAATAAGTTCTGTGTAACTTGCCTGTGACATACGGACGGACAGACAGACGAGTGATCCTATAAGGGTTTCTCCTTCTGAGATACGAAAGCCTAAAAAGGATAATGTTCCTTCAAATAGGTATAATTAGGAACTTTTCTCTAGTAATTCGGTCCACTATATTAATTTCCTGTGGTTTCTAATTCAGTAGATGCAGGCTACTGAATCTAGATATTATTAAAATAACATGATAGGTACTTATGTTTATATTATAGCAAAATATCCTTTGTCTTTCGATAGAACCAATCCTTTGTTCCGAGACCGTTTTATTGCGTAATAAAATAAGTAGACAATAATTGATCATTATTATGAGTTAGAAAACATCATCAAAGCTCCTGGGTGTAATGGGTTTTACGCTTGCGCAGGAGATGCAGGTCAAATCGTATTTCCGTACGGTACAAGGCCATTACGCAGGGTTTGTAAATTATCGTGTATATATGTTTCATAGGGAAAGTTATTCACAATGATGGGTACTATCATTCCTCAAAACATGGTCAGCTAATTTAATTTCACCCTGTATATAATTTCATTACTACTTTATTGTAAACGTTTTTCCATACGCCCCGGCCCGGCATCGGCACCGGCACCGGTTTAGTGAGTAAGAGAGGGATAGAAGTATAGCTCCGTCCCTCACTAAACCGGTGCCGGTGCCAGTCCGGGCCGGCACCGAAAAAACGCCATAGTTTGTAGTTGCAGATTAGTATTAGTATTGATTCCGAAATGTAAGTAATAACATGAACAGTTCACTATGGGAGCGTTGCCATGAATCTAAGGCTTATATCATTATGTCGTAACGGAATATTTCTCGTCAGCAAAAGATGGACTGCAAATGTAAGTCTTAGTACATTGAACTCGCACTATCAGCGCATTTGCTGCAGACAGTGCAGGATCACTGGACTTGGACTGTGGTTAGTACACATTCTGAGCGCTTTTTAGGGTTCCGTACCCGAAGGGTGCCAAACGGGACCCTATTACTGAGACTTCGCTCTCCGTCTGTCTGTCACCAGGCTGTATCTCATGAACCGTGGTAGCTAGGCAGTTGAAATTTTCACAGATGATGTATTTCTGTTGCCGCTACAACAACAAATACTTACTAAATAACCGGCCAAGTTCGAGTAGGACTCGCGCACCAAGGGTTCCGATCACACTTGGAGAGCGTAACACGTGTAATTAGGTTTCCACATACAAAACTAAAGTGTGATGTGTATGATCATCCATGTAAACCAAATTGAATATTTATTCAGAAAGACAGAAATTTGCAGTTTTCAGATTTTTCCCTTTACTTGTGCTATACCTTGTGACCTACCTTCATTCCAAATTTCCAAACCTTATTTTTTTATTAATTTATTATGTTTTTGCTGTGTCCTGTGTATTGTGACAGATGAATAAATGTACATTCTATTCTATTCTATTCTGCTCTAAATAAAGTATATAATGGCGTAAACTGCAGCACGACACGTACGTCCGTGCAAAAAGTGCAAAAAAAAGTGTGTTTTTTGCAAATTACACAAAAACCGCTAATGTTTTCTGAAATGTTAACTTACACTTAATTTTTAGATATTTTAATTTTATTTTTACACATATAACAACCATACCAGCGTTCCTTGTAGAACTTCTGGAATAACTCGTTTAAGATAATAAAAAAAACACTAATACATTATATTTTTGAAGTAAAACTTCTTGGGGCACGGGGGTAAAATTTATTTAACCTCTCAACTGTGGGTTATTCATATATTTGCTTTTCAATTGCTATTAGCCGGGTGCTATCACGAGTGGCTAAGAAATGTAACGGAAATTGGAATCGGTGACGTCAGGGTCGGCTGAAGACTTTTAAAACCGCAACTATTTTCAATACGGTTTTTAACTAATCAGATAAGATAATAATACATTCGTACAATAAAGAATGTTAATTAGTGAGAGAAAAACCTGATGAAACGTTAACAAATAAAAATTATTTTTTAAGCATTCTTCCACGAGTTCTTGATTTCCGGTATTGCCAAAACCAGTGACGTGACCAAAAACTACTTCGTTCAACCTCTTTGTTGGAACCGGAACTTATGTTTGACAGTTGTGCGATGCGATCCATACAGTTTGTAAGAAAAGAGTTTCATCAATGTCACACGGGTCGATATGGATTTCTAAAATGATGAACGAATCGTTTTGTGGCCGGTAACTATGGAATAGGTACCTAAAACGCGCTGCGTAGTCGCGCAACGGGCAGCTAGTAATCGCATAAAGTCACTTAGAATCATCCAAATGTGATATTTAGTTTTCAAGCAAATTCCGATGTGATGGATGGCTGCATCTTCTTCTTGACTGACTTCCTGACTTCTTGAAAACAATAAGTAGGTACCTAGAACTGTTCTAAAGCCACTTTTTATTATATAGTGCAGTTCAAGTCACAAATTAGCAGTTTAGCTACTAAGTACGTGTTATACCTACCTATTTAATGTTTATCTGTAGTAAACGGCCAAAGCGAGGTCTACAGCTTACAGAGCCATAAGTTTAATGGCTTATTGTTTCGCTTATTTGTTTGTATGTAATTTTTGTAATACATATTTTAAAGTTGAATTGTTGTTATAACTGTTGAAATTATACGATTTTGATTTTAATAAGCTTTTGTAATTTTAAAGTTAATGCTTCATGCCAGTCAATAATGTTGAAGTAAAATATCAAAATCTAGGTATGTCGTATGGCGGACTAAGGAAATGTCAAGAATAAAATTAAATAAGAGTTACGTCATCGCTTCGCGATGAAGTAACCCTAAAAAATCCTAGCAAAGTAGGTATGTATAGGTTAGCGGGGGTAGCATAGGGCACGCCAGTCACCCCAGCCACGCATTTTGTCACAATTTAATGTCATATCATAATGAATGCGCGCTATTTTATGGAGAAACATCATTGAGACGCGAAAGGAGTTGGCAATTTGGCAAAATGACTGCCCCAGACATGTACAAAGACTTCTCAACAGCCAATTAATAGCATTGAAATATTCTCTCATAAATTACTGCGTCTTTAGTTAGTTTGTAGAACTTGAAGGAAATGATTAAATAATTAAGAGTTGTCACTTCATACTCTATGATTCCGCCATTGATTAGTGACTTTTGCCATCGTTAAAAATAACATGCAACATAATTGCCAATTGCCAACTAGCAAAACTGTTGAAAACAGGAGGTTTCCAGAGGAGTGGCTAGATGGCGTTATGTTGCATGTTATTGCAAAATGGTGCTTATTTCTAGCGACGGCAAAGGTCACGGAATCATATTGGAATCACGGAGTATTGAGTAACAACTCTTATTTACCTATATTTAATTTTTTTTTTCTTCAAGTTCTACAAACTAAATACAGACGCAGTAAATTAAATTTATGAATGAATATTTAAATGCTATTGGCTGTTGAGAAGTCTTTGTACATGTCTGGGGCAGTCGTCCATATATTGATTTAGCCATCTTCTTTGTCATTTATCTGCGCGACTGAGGTGAGTGGCAAGCCTTATGGCAGGTACACATTAACTTGGAATAGTTGAAAATACGTACTCGATCAATTAAATAAAGGGACTGGGCACAGAGACAAGCAAAGCAATGCATACATTTGAGCGAGACGGCTTAAAGACGTGACGTCAGATGGTATATGTACTTATTAGTAAGTAGTCTATTAATTTAATATTTATCGTTGTGCACATATGTAGGTCTATCTTTTGTTAATTAATCCTGTCCATCCTAGGTTTGCTGGAAGAGATCTCTTATTAGAGATAAGCTCGCCTTTGTACATGTTTTTTTCATTATTAAGTGTCTGTATTCTGTTTTTGTGCAATAAAGTATAAAGTAAAGTAAAGTAAAGTTTATAATCTGAGCGAGATGCAAATAGTAGTGACACTATTGAATGAGTTAAGTATATCACCACGAGCGCGACAAATTGTAAATAAGGAATGGTGGGAAATAAATGACATGACGTATTAAAAGTAAGTACAAGTATAAAATAATTTCAAATAATCGGACGTCTGAAACATAAAAGTAACTTGAAGCAGAGATTGGATCTCAAAATTGGAAATTTAAATCTCTTTTAGTATAGGTAGGTATAGGTGTATAGTATAGGTACCACTTAATGATCTAGCTATAGAAGTTTTACTTCTAACACGTGTACGGTGCTACACGCGTATTTTTTTTTTTTTTTCATATAGTTTCTAATGGCATTATGATGTTTTCAAACACTTAATTTTTAGCCAAGGGACGGTTTTCTAACATATATTTTTTGTGGATTCAGGAAGTATCAAACTGCTGGAAGAACTTTTTAAAGATGGCCATTTTGCAAGAGTCCACACGTTCTTGATATTCTGACACATGGACGGACGGACGGACAGACGGGCAACAAAGTGATCCTATAAGGGTTCCTGTTTTTCCCTTTAAGGATCGGAACATTACTTATTTAACATACATACACATAAAAACTGTATAAGGAGTAGACACACTAACCTCAGTGGTTTAAGTGGTGATCAAGAATATATAAAACTCTGTTCGAAATTAGATGCTAGTACCTAAATAAAAAAATATAATAAAAAAACCCTAAAAAGAAACCCATATACAGTGGTCCAAAAGTCGTGGATCAAACGAAACAGGGAGGTAGAGGAAGTCATTTCCAACAAAACAACTTTCTACAGCATGGTCATATCTCAATTTCCCTAAAAGCTAGGAATACTTTTGTGTATTTTTGAAGTAAAACTTCTTGGGGCACGGGGGTAAAATTTATTTAACCTCTCAACTGTGGGTTATTCATATATTTGCTTTTCAACTGCTACTAGCCGGGTGCTATCACGAGTGGCTAAGAAATGTAACGGAAATTGGAATCGGTGACGTCAGGGTCGGCTGAAGACTTTTAAAACCGCAACTATTTTCAATACGGTTTTTAACTAATCAGATAAGATAATAATACATTTTTACAATAAAGAATGTTAATTAGTGAGAGAAAAACCTGATGAAACGTTAACAAATAAAAATTATTTTAAGCATTCTTCCACGAGTTCTTGATTTCCGGTATGGCCAAGATGGCGCCGCCGCCGCCGCCGCCGCTGGCTGGGACAAACCTACAAAACCAACTAGCATGACTCAAACTACTTCGTTCAACCTCTTTGTTGGAACCGGAACTTATGTTTGACAGCTGTGCGATGCGATCCATACAGTTTGTAAGAAAAGAGTTTCATCAATGTCACACGGGTCGATATGGATTTCTAAAACAAGCAAAGCAATGCATACATTTGAGCGAGACGGCTTAAAGACGTGACGTCAGATGGTATATAATCTGAGCGAGATGCAAATAGTAGTGACGGTAGTGACACTATTGAATGAGTTAAGTATATCACCACGAGCGCGACAAATTGTAGATAAGGAATGGTGGGAAATAAATGACATGACGTATTAAAAGTAAGTACAAGTATAAAATAATTTCAAATAATCGGACGTCTGAAACTTATAATTGAAACAAAAAGTAAACTTTAGAAAAAACCGACTTCCACAAACCCTATTTGATTAGATCGAGTTTAATACAAACTGTAACCCCTTATCCCCCCCCCCCCCTTGGGGAATTAATTTTGTCAAATCCCATATCAGTGCTACCCCACGCTACTAAGGAACCCCTCTGTACAAAGTTTCATGGCTCTAGGTCCACCGGTTTAGGCTATACGTTGCCTGCCCGTCAGCCATGCATTGTATTTGTACCTAGTATTGAGCAGATCTGGTGGCCATATGTGGTCTTCATCAGCAGTTCCGCATCACAATATTATGCTTACCATGTGCATTTGCACGAGTTATTATGAAAAACACAAAAATCACTATAGGTCTGCCTATAATATTTGAAGAGTTCCCTCGATTTCTCCAGGATCCCATCATCAGATCCTGACCTGGTGTCAATGGGACCAATGGGAAGGTAAATAATTTTCCAAATCGGTCCATCCGTTTAGGCGCTATCGGGGTGTAGACATAAAAAAAAAAACAAACATACGGACGAATTGTAAACCTCCTCCTTTGGGAAGTCGGTTAAAAAAAAACAAACACACGGACGAATTGTAAACCTCCTCCTTTGGGAAGTCGGTTAAAAAAAAACAAACATACGGACGAATTGTAAACCTCCTCCTTTGGGAAGTCGGTTAAAAAGTAACTTGATGCAGAGATTGGATCTCAAAATTGGAAATTTAAATCTCTTTTAGTATAGGTAGGTATAGGTGTATAGTATAGGTACCACTTAATGATCTAGCTACAGAAGTTTTACTTCTAACACGTGTACGGTGCTAGTACACGCGTATTTTTTTTTTATAAAATTCCGACTTATTTTAAATTAAAATAATTTAACAAAAAAATTACGGAAAAAAACACAAAAGATTCTGTACTTATACTAGATAATGTACCATTACTACAAAATAAAAGTTTTTGCTCTGGGTAGCTCAAGAGCAACGTTAACAACTCTCTTTAGAAACACACTGTGAAAAAAAAGTATTACGCAAAAGTGTACTACCTGTATTAAAAAAAACTTGCTGATTGAAGATTAATAACCGGCCAAGTGCGAGTCGGACTCGCGCACGAAGGGTTCCGTACCATTATCTACTAGTGGCTCTGTGAGCTGTAGACCTCGCGAGTATGTCGGTGGGAAAGCTGAACTGCTAACACACATAAAAAAATAACCCAAATAATTTTCTTTCAATAACACATACAAACTTATGAATGTACCTGTTTACGTACATGCAGTATGAAAGTAGCCGCACCAATAACTTTGTAAACTACATTTCGCGATCTTTAATACAACCTATTGACTTTTTACTAAAATTATATAATCTGTTTCACTCTCATGGTCTTTACGAATCCAACGACACCTCATTTGTTAATATCCATCGAGCCGTTTGGGTTGTAGCTATTTTTTGAAGTAAAACTTCTTGGGGCACGGGGGTAAAATTTATTTAACCTCTCAACTGTGGGATATTCATATATTTGCTTTTCACTTGCTACTAGCCGGGTGCTATCACGAGTGGCTAAGAAATGTAACGGAAATTGGAATCGGTGACGTCAGGGTCGGCTGAAGACTTTTAAAACCGCAACTATTTTCAATACGGTTTTTAACTAATCAGATAAGATAATAATACATTCGTACAATAAAGAATGTTAATTAGTGAGAGAAAAACCTGATGAAACGTTAACAAATAAAAATTATTTTAAGCATTCTTCCACGAGTTCTTGATTTCCGGTAAGGCCAAGATGGCGCCGCCGCCGCTGGCTGGGGCAAACAAAACCAGTGACGTGACCAAAAACTACTTCGTTCAACCTCTTTGTTGGAACCGGAACTTATGTTTGACAGCTGTGCGATGCGATCCATACAGTTTGTAAGAAAAGAGTTTCATCAATGTCACATACGGGTCGATATGGATTTCTAAAATGATGAACGAATCGTTTTGTGGCCGGTAACTATGGAATAGGTACCTAAAACGCGCTGCGTAGTCGCGCAACGGGCAGCTAGTAATCGCATAAAGTCACTTAGAATCATCCAAATGTGATATTTAGTTTTCAAGCAAATTCCGATGTGATGGATGGCTGCATTAAGACTTCTTGAAAACAATAAGTAGGTACCTAGAACTGTTCTAAAGCCACTTTTTATTATATAGTGCAGTTCAAGTCACAAATTAGCAGTTTAGCTACTAAGTACGTGTTATACCTACCTATTTAATGTTTATCTGTAGTAAACGGCCAAAGCGAGGTCTACAGTTTACAGAGCCATAAGTTTAATGGCTTATTGTTTCGCTTATTTGTTTGTATGTAATTTTTGTAATACATATTTTAAAGTTGAATTGTTGTTATAACTGTTGAAATTATACGATTTTGATTTTAATAAGCTTTTGTAATTTTAAAGTTAATGCTTCATGCCAGTCAATAATGTTGAAGTAAAATATAAAAATCGAGGTATGTCGTATGGCGGACTAAGGAAATGTCAAGAATAAAATTAAATAAGAGTTACGTCATCGCTTCGCGATGAAGTAACCCTAAAAAATCCTAGCAAAGTAGGTATGTATAGGTTAGCGGGGGTAGCATAAGGCACGCCAGTCACCCCAGCCACGCATTTTGTCACAATTTAATGTCATATCATAATGAATGCGCGCTATTTTATGGAGAAACATCATTGAGACGCGAAAGGAGTTGGCAATTTGGCAAAATGACTGCCCCAGACATGTACAAAGACTTCTCAACAGCCAATTAATAGCATTTAAATATTCTCTCATAAATTACTGCGTCTTTAGTTAGTTTGTAGAACTTGAAGGAAATGATTAAATAATTAAGAGTTGTCACTTCATACTCTATGATTCCGCCATTGATTAGTGACTTTTGCCATCGTTAAAAATAACATGCAACATAATTGCCAACTAGCAAAACTGTTGAAAACAGGAGGTTTCCAGAGGAGTGGCTAGATGGCGTTATGTTGCATGTTATTGCAAAATGGTGCTTATTTCTAGCGACGGCAAAGGTCACGGAATCATATTGGAATCACGGAGTATTGAGTAACAACTCTTATTTACCTATATTTAATTATTTTTTTCTTCAAGTTCTACAAACTAAATACAGACGCAGTAAATTAAATTTATGAATGAATATTTAAATGCTATTGGCTGTTGAGAAGTCTTTGTACATGTCTGGGGCAGTCGTCCATATATTGATTTAGCCATCTTCTTTGTCATTTATCTGCGCGACTGAGGTGGGTGGCAAGCCTTATGGTAGCCCCGCAGGTACACATTAACTTGGAATAGTTGAAAATACGTACTCGATCAATTAAATAAAGGGACTGGGCACAGAGACAAGCAAAGCAATGCATACATTTGAGTGAGACGTGACGTTAGATGGTATATAATCTGAGCGAGATGCAAATAGTAGTGACACTATTGAATGAGTTAAGTATATCACCACGAGCGCGACAAATTGTAGATAAGGAATGGTGGGAAATAAATGACATGACGTATTAAAAGTAAGTACAAGTATAAAATAATTTCAAATAATCGGACGTCTGAAACTTAAAAGTAACTTGAAGCAGAGATTGGATCTCAAAATTGGAAATTTAAATCTCTTTTAGTATAGGTAGGTATAGGTGTATAGTATAGGTACCACTTAATGATCTAGCTACAGAAGTTTTACTTCTAACACGTGTACGGTGCTACACGCGTATTTTTTTACATTTTAAAACCCCATATCTCCGCCATTTTGAAAAAAATCAAAAAACTGGCTCGAGTAAAAAAAATTATTTATTTTTCCAACCTGCTCACAAAATTTCACGAGAATCGGTTCATAAATGCGACCTGTAGAGGAGAACAACCGGACATACGAAAGCATTTTTGCCCAAACCTGAAACGGAGACGCTTCGCTCTCTTCGCTCGCTCATCTGTTTCACTCTCATGGTCTTTACGAATCCAACGACACCTCATTTGTTAATATCCATCGAGCCGTTTGGGTTGTAGCGATTTTTTTTCTCCGCCATTTTGAAAAAATCAAAAAACTGGCTCGAGTAAAAATTTCTATTTATTTTTCCAACCTGCTCACAAAATTTCACGAGAATCGGTTCATAAATGCGACCTGTAGAGGAGAACAACCGGACATACGAAAGCATTTTTGCCCAAACCTGAAACGGAGACGCTTCGCTCGCTTCGCTCGCTCGGTCAAAAACCGCAAAAAATACAACATTTTGTATGGGAGCCCCCCCTAAATATTAATATAATTTTAATTTAATTATTTATTTTTTAAGTAAATCATATAGTCAATATAGTTGTTATAGCGGCAACAGAAATACATCATCTGTGAAAATTTCAACTGTCTTGCTACCACGGTTCATGAGATACAGCCTGGTGACAGACAGACAGACAGACAGACAGCGAAGTCTCAGTAATAGGGTCCCGTTCGGCACCCTTCGGGTACGGAACCCTATAAATGAGGTATAAAAAAATCAGTGTTCGTTTCATAATTCTGGTTTTATGATAGTTCTTACACATCAAGGTGTACTACGCATGCATGTTTAGTGACTCGCTTTCTGCCTGTAACTACACAAGTGCACATGTCATACAACAATGAAATGACTGTTCTTTAGTAAAGCCTCAAGTCAGTTCCACTGTGAAATTTGTTCAGGATGATGTCCCTAACAACCCTCTTGCTATTACACCCTATTTTGAAATATCCTCCGTTTTTATTTTTATTGTTTTACGTGTGTCTGTCCGTCCGTATGTCACAGGCTATTTACTTCGAACATATTAGACCGATAAAGTTGAAAATTGGTACACATATCAATATCTGTGACCCAAAGACAGAGGTGCAATGTAAATAAATAAATATTGAATATAAGGGCCACTTTTGGGGGCCAAATGAGAAAAAAAAATATGCCGTGTGACAAATCAAATGAAAGCGCATGGTGTGAGGATCTTAATTGTATTTATACATATCTATATCTACTATTTTTAAGACTTATTTTGAAAAGTTGCGCGACCGATTCGCATGTCATCAATACCTCTAGGGTACTTGCCGAAGTCCTAAAAATCTGAAATTTAGTATGCAAGCACATGTTTGCACTTTTGTATTCCATAAAAATTCCGAAATCAACAACTTTAACCACCTAAACCCCTAAATCTGGGGTGCAAAGTTTGTATGAAAAACTGAATTTTAGGGTACTTTTAGGGTATTTTGTTGGTGTTAGTCCTATTATTGTTGTACGAAACCCTCTCAACGCGAGTCCAACTCGTACTTGGCAGCTTTTTTGTTGTTACCTCGAAACTGGTAGGTATTATTTATGAACCGATTTCCATAACTCTTTCTTTAATTGAAAGGGTGACCCAGTAGATGTTCCCATTTTTTGGAAATTAGCAATCGGCCCAATAGTTAGGTTTCTTCATGATAAAAGCTCTGAAACGTGTTTGTTTTTTACTTGGATGAAATTTGATCGTCCAGCCAGCTAATCGATAATACCTACTTATTTTCCTTTTAGAAGTATCACTTGTGTAAGTTGAGAATCCAACCAACGAATAGAAAAACTTAAACCTAAATTTCACTAGACAGATCGAAAGACAAGAATATAAAGTCCATAAATCATAAGAAAACAGATGGTCCGAGAAACCCCCACCACCACATTTAAAAGCATCGACCAATCGGAGCGCCCAAAAAAGCACTGTTCCATTTTTGAATAGGCCAATAGGACCCGATAGACCGGTCTAGGAGTCGATGCAACGTTGCAACAGAATGTGTTCCAAATTTGAAACTACCAATAGCTGCGCGCACGGCCCTCCCGCCCTTTGATGGAGGTTTGGCAACGGCGCATTTTATGCCCTTTGCTGTGCGTGGCTTAGGAGTATTTCGGACGGTTTGGGACTTTAGGGACTGCGTATAATTTGATGCGGAAGTGACAGGAGAATTTTTTTAATTACATATATTTTTTTCAATAACCCTTCTATTGAATTATCTTTATTATATTGATTTAAACTTACTATATTTTTTTCTATTCAAAATTTTATTCCTTTATTTTATTGTAAAAAGCGTATGCCATAATAATTATGGGAGAAGGCATGCGGTGTTATGTTGTGTAGTGAATTTATCTTGAGACTTTTAATTGTTGGATAGTTCATGCATAGTTATATTATAATTTTATGTTAACATTAAACAGATTAATGGTTTTTAGCATCTTATGATGATTTTTAATGACGGGTTCCATGAACAATAATCGGGTTAATGATTGATAATTAAAACTCTTTCTTCTACAGTAATGACAGGTTAAAAGTATGTAAAGAAAATTGTGGGAAGTAAAAGTGTTAGTTTCTAGTGCGTGCTAATTTATAAAGTGATTCATGTGCATTGTTGGGGGTAACGCTTAACGATTTTTCTAAATCAATTTCAATGAAGGTTTAGACATTGTGCTTAGTTGTGAAAATTAAACGCTGCGCGTTAGTCCCACCCAACTAAACTTTAAAATACCATGAAAAGTCAATTTTAATTCTAACATGATAGATAATCTTCTCAGACAGGAGCCGAAATGAGTTAAAAATAAAAATATGCAAAGAAACAGCTGAAACGTCTAAAATACTGTGGATTTGAAACTTAAGTTTTCTACCACTAGATGGCACAGGAAGCAAACCTTTCTTTTGACCGTTGCGCGATGCGAAGCGCCATCGGCTACGCAACGAGTTTCTTGAGGCTCAAGGCTGAGTATGACTTAGCAGATTAGGTAGTACTTACCGCCGTACTCAGAGTCATTTCATGAATGATTAAACCCATTCCAAATTTGAATTTCCATACAAGAT
The DNA here is from genome assembly GCA_963457715.1 of Argyresthia albistria. Taxonomy (NCBI): domain Eukaryota; kingdom Metazoa; phylum Arthropoda; class Insecta; order Lepidoptera; family Argyresthiidae; genus Argyresthia; species Argyresthia albistria. The sequence continues at coordinate 5,719,537 of OY735281.1, forward strand.
CCTTTACTTAGTAATCCTTAATGAATCGAAACGACTCTGCGTACGGCCGTTACTAACCTATGACTAGATTAGGTACCTAATCTGATCTGATCCGACTTAAAACAACTCTTGGTCCAAGACACAAAATAAAGCTTATTAGAAAGTATTCGACTGAAAACGGTTGCCATAGAGATGTATCCAAACTGTATCGGTTCTAAACGTTGGACTAAGTTCCAGGAGGAAGTTTGAAAATACCAAAAACGTATGCAGCTAGTAATATTTATAAACACGCCTTTTCCCATACGGGGTGGCAGAGGCACAATGGGCCCACTTTTAGACAGTTATTCAACACTCCATTTTGCGTGATAGAGGGTAAAATATTTATAATTTACTTTTATAAATGATAAAGTCGATTCAAGTGACATTGCTGAGTCAGGCCTATGTATTTGATTGTTGTATGTAGTGCATTACTGTAGACAGGGCATTGCACATTCTGACATTCCTCATACAATAACATGGCGTCATGGATTTTTCCATACGGGGTGGCAGTAATTCCATACTCAGCGTGTCACGGGATTAACTCTCCGACACAGGTATGAATATATGAAGTTAATTACAAGACGCGTGTAGTAAGAGATAAGGCATATGTACATATTTCAATAAATCGGATAAGCTGTATTGAAGATAAAATAATTAAGTTTTATGCAAAATGACAGATGAATTAGATAAACAGTCATTACAATTTCTTGTAATTCAAACTGTATTTGAATTATCTTTCGTAAATAGTTTTATCAACCTATGTTAATTGAATTTTTCGTATGTGTCGATTTGGCTAGCAGTAATGGCACAAACACATATTGGTAATAATAAATAAAATTAAAAAATAAAATTGTGTCTGTTTATATGGCTCGATCAATGATGAGTCTTTAGAAATATTTGTTAAATCGATATTATAAAATATAGTCAAATAAATGTAGAAACATAATATTGTGGCCGATGCTCTAGGTTACACTCACTAAAATTAGTTGACAATATTAAGTCCGACAGCTCTTATGCGGTCGCCATAGATTCCATTTTCAAACTTACTTTTGAATTATTTTAATGTACTGATGAACTAATTCAAAAGTGAGTTCGAAAATCAAATCTATGGCAACCGCGTAAGAGCGTCGGAGCTAATATTGTCAAGTAATTTTAGTGCATGTGCCCTAGAGAATTGGCCCCATCTGTAAGTGGAAGCATGTACGAAAACAAAATGGCTTGAAAATATCAGAATTGTATATTTCTAAACATTGTGTATTATTTATATAACAAAATGACTGTTTTGACAGCAAAGATATCTCTTTTGACTAGCAGTAAGTAAAATACAATGCGAATGTACTGCGTGATGCTTTCCGATTACATAGGTAACACAATCAGAGTAGTAGAGTGTCAAATGACCAAATCAGCACCATGATTCCATCATTCAACACTTGCTGTTTATATCATTTCAGTGTAGTAAGCGCTGTACCCTGATCGGAAATTCGAGTCCACGATATGACATCATTATTATCAGACAAAGCCATCGGAATGACCAGATTAAATAGTGATGTTAAACAATCGATCGATTTACATACGTAATCTTAACTTTTCAATAATGTGAAAGAAGTCGAATCGATGTCGATGTGAAAAAATCGGTCAAGTGCGGGTCGCAATCGCCCATGGAGGGTACCGTCCTATCGCAAAACAAAACTATAAAAAAATATTATGCTCCCGAGGATTTGAACTCACGATCTACGGATTGAGAGCCTATATCATACCGGCTGCGCAACCACAACAAAGTGGGTTGACGCGAAATATATCATCATATTGAAATGCGTGGGGTGGGTGGGTGTATCAAAACACGTCTCTTGTATCGAGACCCCTTTTAATTTGTAATATCTCTCGAATTTTATTACGTTCTCTGAAAATTTTAACTTTCTAGCTATTACGATTCGTGCTCTAGGACCCGCTGACGGATAGACAGACAGACGGACGGACAGCGTGGGCTTAGTAATAGGGTCCTGTTTGGCATCCTTCGGGTACGTACGGTACCCTAAATTATGAATTATAAGTAATTATGAAGTACCGAATATCTCGAAATTCCCTAAAATGTCACATCTTTCGCATACACCTACAAAACGGAATTTTGTCTATAGATTGAGAATTTAATTACAATCAACAAATGGTCTTTGAAAAAAAAACAATAAATAATAGGCTTTCTGAGATAATTCAGTGTAAATATGACAATAAACTACGAAACTACATATGCAAATGAATTATCTCGGAAACCCTATATATACTATTTACGAAATTTTGTTATATATTATATTTCTCATTTGCAATTAAATCCTCTATCGATGGACACATGTTTTATTGGTGTAAGATGAAATGTTATTTTGAGGAACTACTTTATTAACTTAAAAAAAATCACAATCGAAAAAAAAGTCGATTGTGTCACATCACTATTTATTGAAGACAAGAAAGCGGTAACACTGCTGTGCTAATGTCATGTCGTGGACTCGAATTTCCGATCAGGGTATAAGTTGAACATTGAACATGAATACGAGACAACAATTGATCGATATGGTTTGAAATCCACAATGTGTGTCAAAATACACGTTGTGATTATGTTACAATGCTAAATAGGTACGTTATACCTACCATGTGTCGTTTGCAGCCATAAATCAACAACGCTGTGCATGTGCAGACATATTATAATCTTCTAACTTGATTATTATGAGTTCATTTCTTCGAAGAAGAGAATCTGTCCAAAATAGTGGATCTAATCAAAACACGTGACATTGGTGAAATTAACCTGCAGTCTTCCGACTTCCAACGCTCTTTTGGCTGATGATGATGAGTGATGAACCTTTGAATTCAGAGATTATTCCTCTCCGCCGAAAAGGAAAAATATTTGACAAAGTGACTTGGAACATGCCTGAAGTTGAAGTATTATGAGTATTATGTACAAAATGGCTTGATGATAATCAGAATTGTATATTTCCAGCAGTTACTGTTGTAATAAATAAAATTTTGTTTATAAAGACAGCATTTGATATTTTATGTAACTTATAAACGGTCTTAAAAACATCAAGAAAATAATTTCACATAAAGCATCAAAACTCAAAACAAACAGGATATTTGCAACAAAATAGGGTGCGGCTACCACACATTTGAATTGTTATTTGTAAGCAAGAAATATCGAGCCATTCACCACCGCACTGGCTCAGTGCCAGGCGCTAGGCTACTGACCAACCTGAATGTAATTTTAGGAATCGTATTTGTAAACTAACTGAGTTTCGCTGTAGAATAGGCATGTATGAGTCAATTAAATAAAATTCTTACAACATAATAATATAGGTACTATATTTTATTGTACAGGACAATATATAAACACAGGAAAATAGAAAACATATTTACAAAGGCAATGTCTATTAGTAGTAGGCAGGTAGTATTTGTTTTTCATTTCCTAAACGGTGATGCAAATCGTCACTAATATCATAAAGTTGTTGTTTTGGACAGTAAACTGAACAACCACGCGCCGTGCCGCGCCGCCGCTGGTTAGTGACAGCGAAATAGGTCACGACGACGACGCGCGAATGAGTAATTCGCCGTAGTCAGTGACTCCCGCGCAAAACTGTGCGCGGTGAGGCGAGCCGTTCGGAAACGTGGCGGTTCGGATGTAAAAATATAATATAGCATCACGCCTTTTCCCGTACGGAGTCGCAAATTTTATCCTGTCTTTTTACAGTGTCGTCTAGTTATCAGTTAATCTCATACCATTCGCAAAGTCATTTAATGTCCATGATATGATAATACACAAACAAATATCTGTATTTCCACGCAATCCTACCAACAGTAAATGTCCTCACCAAGGGGCAAAGCCATTACACGGATACGACTAGTATTAAGCCATAATCCACCAAGCTGGCTTATTCTACTAAGTGACAGAAAAAACTCGAGTCGCACGTTCTTAACACAGTAGATAACTCTTTAAGCGCGGTTTTTTCGCCGATGTCACCAGATCCGGCAGCGTTTCAGAACGCGCGTTGAATGAACTCGCGCGGCAGCCATGTTGCCGACGTCACGTGACCTTGTGCGCGCCGGCCTTTTAATAAAATCAGAGCTCAGCGCGCGACGCGAGCAACGAGGTATGTGCGACGGCGGACTTTTTGGACTTGCCAGGCTGAACGCTGGAACATAGGGGTTCCATCCAGCGTTCAGCTTTGATTTTTACTGCTTGGTCTGAAGAGATATAATACTTTTTAGAAACTGTAAAAAGGTAATTTTGTTCATAAGTTCTCTCTCTGTCTACGTATGAAATACTAGCATAGTGAAGTTATAATTAAATGCTGTCTTACACAAAGATGGCATAATAAAATCACCGGCTAGAAATATACAATTCTGATATTTTCAAGCCCTTTTGTATACAATGCTTCAACTTCAGAGATGTTCCTAGATTTATTTGAGTACTGTATAATTTCTGGAACAGAGAAACGGCCCAAATTGCAAAGTAATGATAGATGTAGGCTCATAGTTAATTCCGTTTTGTACTGTTCACCCGGTAGAGATACCGTCAAAATTTATGTAGATTTTTTGCGTGAGAGCAATAGGTCTGCAAAGTGAACATAAGACTTAATATACCTTAAAAAACCAAACTACAAATTAACTATCATTTCATTACAGAGTAAACACAGTTTCCCATAAGGAGGAAAGTTTTTTTGTAAACTTTTTTTAAATAGATAAATAGATAACTAAAACGTAATGACCGAATCATTCGTAAGCAACTGAACTAACCTAGCCGCACAAAGCGGCAACGTCACGTCAAACAAAAAATAAAATAGACCCTAAATTTTTTGAGGGGGAGATCTATCTATCTCGGTCCAACTCATCGCTGCGTCTTGCTCCTTTGGTCTATGTCGTTTTGTGTTTTAGATACAATAGCTTGGTCCTATTGGAGGGCATTATAAGTCTATGTTTAGTGTTACATAAATGTCACTTTAGGCAAAGGGTGCCGCCTGTAACGCATTTTGTTGTTTTTAATGTCCGTGTGCAATTTTTGCTGTATCGATTTAATTATACTGGGGTGGGTTCCTTGATGTGATGGATGATGCATTTTTGAAAATATTGTTAACTGAACTATAGATGGCGTAGGCTTTTTTTAGGTCACGTCTTTTTTAGAGTTCCGTACCCGAAGGGTGCCAAACGGGACCCTATTACTGAGACTTCGCTGTCTGTCCGTCCGTCCGTCCGTCCGTCCGTCCGTCTGTCTGTCACCAGGTTGTATCTCATGAACCGTGGTAGCTAGACAGTTGAAATTTTCACAGATGATGTATACATTTCTGTTGCCGCTATAACAACAAATACTAAAAATTAAAAGAAATTTAATTTAATTTAATATTATACAAACGTGTTTTTTTTTGCTCATTTTTGCTCGATATTGATAATGGTAGCAGGTAGACGCTTAAAATGTTCACAATATATTGAGTAGATAATTATTTACTTAAAAAAAATATATTTAGGGGGGCTCCCATAAAACATGTTTTTTGCGGTATTTTATAGATAATGGAACGGGACCCTTCGTGCGCGAGTCCGACTGGCACTTGGCCGGTTTTTATTTCCACATCGGCATCAATATTTCAAAATACCTACCTATAAGTGTAATTAATCATGTCATAAAATTTTATTTTTGCTGATATTGGTCTCTCGTTGTTTCAGATCTTCAATTCTTCAATATGATATCAGGATCTCTACCACTGCTCTTGAGAAATTTATGGATTACTTAACAAGAGGCGTAGTATCTACTCTACTCCTAAGTAAGTACTAGATACCTATGATGAATTGTAGTAATCGTGAACATAGAAAATGAGACAATAACCATTTATTTTCTAAAAGAACACTATCTTTCTCTACCTTAATATATTTAAGTTTTTATGTATTTATGTATTTTTTTATATATTTTTTATATTTTTTTAATATTAAGTATGGTTTTTATGTATGTATATAGAATGTACTAATTAGTAAGTAGTCTATTAATTTAATATTTATCGTTGTGCACATATGTAGGTCTATCTTTTGTTAATTAATCCTGTCCATCCTAGGTTTGCTGGAAGAGATCTCTTATTAGAGATAAGCTCGCCTTTGTACATGTTTTTTTTCTTCATTATTAAGTGTCTGTATTCTGTTTTTGTGCAATAAAGTATAAAGTAATAAAGTAACAAGTAATTTTCAAAAAATCTGCATGAATCTTACCTTTTATAAGAGGGCAACCCTGAGCAGGAAAATATGCAAATAAATAATACTTAATTTGAAAACGTTGTCTCTATTTTCATAGCCTAGAGCTATTTTCATAGCCTAGAGCTATTTTCATAGCCTAGAGCTATTTTCATAGCCTAGAGCTATTTTCATAGCCTAGAGCTATTTTCATAGCCTAGAGCTATTTACATAGCCTAGAGCTATTTTCATAGCCTAGAGCTATTTTCATAGCCTAGAGCTATTTTCATAGCCTAGAGCTATTTTCATAGCCTAGAGCTATTTTCATAGCCTAGAGCTATTTTCATAGCCTAGAGCTATTTTCATAGCCTAGAGCTATTTTCATAGCCTAGAGCTATTTTCATAGCCTAGAGCTATTTTCATAGCCTAGAGCTATTTTCATAGCCTAGAGCTATTTTCATAGCCTAGAGCTATTTTCATAGCCTGGAGCTATTTTCATAGCCTGGAGCTATTTTCATAGCCTAGAGCTATTTTCATAGCCTAGAGCTATTTTCATAATGCTTAGGAAATAAGAACGCTAATTTTTAGGAATATTTGATATTTATAACGAGCTGAATATTGATGACCTCTGTGGCGCAGCGGTTGCGCATCTGCCTAACATGCGAGGGGTCCCAGGTTCGAATCCCGGCTGGGGTAAAAAAAAAAAGTCTTGGATGTTTACATGTTTGTGCTGTTTCTGGTTCCCACGACACAGGGTATCCTAGTGTGGGGCCAGAAGCAATGTATGTGCCTGTATGTGTAAATGTTTATGTATGTTGATGTTTATTCATTAAAATAGCAGGTAGGTAGATTAAAGAATTGATACTTTGGCATTTTTCAGTTTTTTTGCTTGGAGGTAACTCGAAAAATATTCAAAAAATATCTTTAGTTACTTCCACATTTAAGGGCGGGCCCTTAAGAACTTAGAATTTCATCCCTAACTTATTTTTAGAGGAAATTAAATAAAAAAAATAATAAAAAAAAGCTAAGGTAAGCAAGTCTAACTGAGGAACATACTGTGCCATTTTTAATACGCTTTTTATAATGATTAGATAAAATAACAAGAAAACAAATTCAGATGCGGTGCGAACATTGTGACAGACAGATTTTCTGGCAACTTCAGGAGACTTTTCTATCGAGCAATATTAATAAAATTACGTTTTGGGAAAGCGCAGTCACGCTGACACTCGTGTTAAACAAGCTAGTGAAAAAACGTACAGCAATTGCTGGTCAACAGTGGTTTTTTTATGGACTTTCATATCTGATTCTGAATGATTTTGTCAAGCTCCAATAGCAGCTCTACTTTTCAACCGACTTCAAAAAAGGAGGAGGTTCTCAATTCGACCCGTATGTTTTTTTTTTTTTTTTTTTCTATGTTTGTTACGCGATTACTCCGCCAATTATGAACCGATTTGAACAAATCTTTTTTCGGCGTATAGGTAATACCTCAAGGGTGGTCCCATTGACACCAGGTCAGGATCTGATGATGGGATCCTGGAGAAATTGAGGGAACTCTTCAAATATTATAGGCAGACCTATAGTGATTTTTGTGTTTTTCATAATAACTCGTGCAAATGCACATGGTAAGCATAATATTGTGATGCGGAACTGCTGATGAAGACCACATATGGCCACCAGATCTGCTCAATACTAGGTACAAACAAATACAATGCGTGGCTGACGGGCAGGCAACGCATAGCCTAAACCGGTGGACCTAGAGCCATGAAACTTTGTACAGAGGTTCCTTAGTAGCGTGGGGTAGCACTGAGATGGGATTTGACATAATTAATTCCCCAAGGGTGGGGGGATAAGGGGTTACAGTTTGTATTAAACTCAATCTAATCAAATAGGGTTTGTGGAAGTCGGTTTTTTCTAAAGTTTACTTTTTGTTTCAATTATTTAGATATTGATCCTTATAGAGATTTTAGCAAAAATGCATGAATTTTGATACTTAAATATTTTTTAATGCAAAACTAAATTGACAAACAATATTTTATAAGATTTTCTTCAAAAGGCTGTATCTTCAGTACGACTCTGAATGCTTCAGCAGTAATTAGCGATCATAATTAAAATTCAAACGACCTTGAAATCACTTTACCAGTATGCGAATGTTTTGATGGAAGCTCTCTTCACTTAAAGTTTTTTATTTGTTAGAAAATGGTCTAAATGACTACTTAAAGAGTAAATATAACTTAATAATCATGTAGCATCCAAGTCAAAAGAAAGTGCAGCAGTCGCTGCATAATGTGTTGAGACTTTGAGAGTAGTCGGAAAACTTTTATTTCTTATGAAATTTTACCCAAACGAGTTCGTCCACGTACATTTTTCGTTAAGTGTCATGCAGTTGATACATATTTGGTCATGTACTGACCTTAGGACCATTAAAAATTCCTGCCATTTTTTTTTAGTACAATTTTTAGGGTTCCGATCCTTAAAAGGAAAAAAAGGAATCCTTATAGGATCACTTTGTTGTCCCTCTGTCTGTCTGTCTGTCCGTCTGTCACGACCCCTTTTTTCAGGAAAGCGTGGAGGATCATGTTGAAATTAATATCGATTACTCAGGTCTATGGTTCCTTGGAGCTGTGAAAAAATGCAACTTCTAGATCCACGCAATCAAAAGATACCGCGGTATTATGTCATAATTTTGCTGCGATTTTGCTGAATATGTATATGAATTCGCGTAGAACTCGAAAGGGAATCAAACCTAAAGGGTACTTCCCGTCGAACTAGAATCATGAAATTTGGCACGAAGCAAGGTCTTATAGCACAAGTAAAGGAAAATATCTGAAAACTGAAAATTTCTGTCTTCCTAAAAAATATTCAATTTGGTTTACATGGATGACATCACACTTTAGTTTTTTATGTGGAAACCTAATTAAACGTGTTACGCTCTCCAAGTGTGATCGGAACCCTTGGTGCGCGAGTCCTACTCGCACTTGGCTGGTTATTTGGAAATAGCAGAGATGTCTAAGAAAAGTCTCTATCACAGTATGGTCACTAGCTTCTGAAAGCTCTTGAAGTATTAGATTTGAGAGACTACGTTGGGGCTTGGTAGCTACTGATTCACTACTAGAAGTCAAAATCTGTCTACAGACTATACGTTAGGATAAACCCACTCAGTACGATTTTCGTGGTTTAGAGGGGTCCTGCACCGACCCTCATCTTTGTTGTCCCATTATTATACTAGTGGCTCTGTGAGCTGTAGACCTCGCGAGTATGTCGGTGGGAAAGCTGAACTGCTAACACACATAAAAAAAATAACCCAAATAATTTTCTTTCAATAACACATACAAACTTATGAATGTACCTGGTTACGTACATGCAGTATGAAAGTAGCCGCACCAATAACTTTGTAAACTACATTTCGCGATCTTTCATACAACCTATTGACTTTTTACTAAAATTATATAATCTGTTTCACTCTCATAGTCTTTACAAATCCAACGACACCTCATTTGTTAATATCCATCGAGCCGTTTGGGTTGTAGCGATTTTTTTACATTTTAAAACCCCATATCTCCGCCATTTTGAAAAAAATCTAAAAACTGGCTCGAGTAAAAAATTCTATTTATTTTTCCAACCTGCTCACAAAATTTCACGAGAATCGGTTCATAAATGCGACCTGTAGAGGAGAACAACCGGACATACAAAACCATTTTTGCCCAAACCTGAAACGGAGACGCTTCGCTCGCTTCGCTCGCTCATCTGTTTCACTCTCATGGTCTTTACGAATCCAACGACACCTCATTTGTTAATATCCATCGAGCCGTTTGGGTTGTAGCGATTTTTTTACATTTTAAAACCCCATATCTCCGCCATTTTGAAAAAAAACAAAATACTGTCTCGAGTAAAAAATTCTATTTATTTTTCCAACCTGCTCACAAAATTTCACGAGAATCGGTTCATAAATGCGACCTGTAGAGGAGAACAACCGGACATACGAAAGCATTTTTGCCCAAACCTGAAACGGAGACGCTTCGCTCACTTCGCTCGCTCGGTCAATAAATAAATTTTTTTTTTTTTTTTATCGATGTAACTTTCTAATCTATTTTAATTTTGACATGTTATTTTATATTGGACATTGTAGTCTGGCAATAAACAATTTATTATTATTATTATTAGACCTTTAAGACGGTTCAAGCCAAATCATAGGGCTCTTGTACTTAAAGTTGGGACTTTTGTTATTTGATCATAAACGAGACGCCAAAATACAGCTTCTACATCCAAAATTAGGAATCTAGACCTTATTGTTGACCTCTAGTGGATTTTCAAAATAGTCCAAGAAGGCTTGATTTACAAGGTCAGACACAGTAACACGGTATTATAAGCATGCACATTCCATAAATGATACAAAAACTGGTGGGGTCGATATAAGTTCTGTTTACGTCATGAAAAGTTTTGAATTTTCACTTGATTACTAGGTATGGATGTTATTTTTTTGGGTACCGTACCCGGAGGGTGCCAAACGAGACCCTATAAGAGCTCGTCTAAGCTGAAATGACGCGCCCCACTCCTTGGTTTTGTATTTACTTGTCATACAAAACCAAAGAGTGCGGCGCGTCATTTCAGCCTAGACGAGCTCTACTACTTACTACTACTACTACTACTACTAAGGCTTCGCTGTCCGTAGAGCACGAACCGTAAAACTTACCTATTATCTAGATAAAAAAAAATAGGGGTCTTTAGGAAATTCTGCCCGTAATTTTGGTTCTTTCAATGCTGCCTAGCACTGGGACTCGTCAAAAATGACTACTTTCCTTTCAGAAGGTATTTCAAATGTCTATAATTTAATAATTTGAAGCTTATTTTTTCAAAGATGGTCAGAAAACAGAAATTTACTAAGTATATGTATATAGCTATAAAATATAAAAGAATAATAAACAAAAATAATAAAAAGCCATTTATTTCCAATTTGTGAACATAAATAAGTATTATTGCTGGTTATTTTTTTTATGTGTTATATGGGTGCCCAATTAAAAAAAAACATAATAAAGTCACAATAAATAAATCTTAGAATTCGTGGGACAGCGTGAAAGTGGAGGTTATGTGCTGTTAGAAAAAAAATGTTGAGTTAAAAAAGAGCAAACCGTGAAACTTTCATCAACAGTTCCGTTTTCAAATTAAAATAGAGTTCTGATTTTAAAACGCTGAGGTCACAGCGCTAGCGCCGGTTTTTACCGTTACTGTAAAGACGACACTGAGTTAATTTATCTGTCTCGTTCTAACAACACGCCTCTATTCTCTCCTCCCAACTAGGCGGTGAGATAGCGTGACTCACCAATTTTGATGCTTCGTTTTTTTTTCACACCTGGGCTTTAGTTTTTTGTTAGTTTTTTTGACAAAGATAGGATTTCGATCTCTAAAATATGAGGATTGAGGAGCCGGATGTGAAATGGTGACGTTGCTAGCTCATCGCCTAGAACTCTAAATGTCTGACTTATAATTTTCTAGATTCTTACGATGATTAATGCTCTAACATGATTGTAAATCATTCGTCAGTCATTATCAGTCTTATACCTAGAACTTTTGAATCATTAAATGACTAAGCTAAGAATCAGTCTGAGTTGTATCACGGGAGTTTTATTAGTTTTTAGGGTTCCGTTCCGTATCCAAAATCTGACGAACAGAAACCACAACTGCTAAGGCTGGATTTTACCAACAATAACTGTCCCGGGGATAATTTGTATGACAATGATAGTTCAAAATGAGGTCATTCTATGAAAAAGTAAAAGATCGCTCTCGAGTAAAAAGTTACTCTTCGTTGTTAAAATTTACTCTAAGTGTAATAAACTAATAAGAATATGATGTTAAAAAAAAACTTAATTGATTAAAGTTCCCTTTTTACGTTTTTGTATCCTGTAATGGGTAACCTATTGAATGTATAAGAAGTTGTACGGCTGCTATTACAATAAAACTAAAAAAAAAAAATTAAAGAAAATATTTTTTTCGTGGTCAAGGACATTTTTTGTTTAACTTAACTGTGTGTTTTTTTTTTACTTTTCATCTAGGTTTTCCATATTTTCATTTTACTTTCTTCGTACAACCTTCTCCGGACTGACACAAATAAAACCCAATAGGCATTATACACATGTAGATAGATGTTAATAATTTTGTGTAATTTAGAACAGCTCGCTCTGTGGGGACCCAACTATTTGGCCTGTTCGGCCAATGACACTGACGAAACTCTACTATAGTGCAGTACAGCATAATAGGCTTGCGTCCTGCAGCCTGCAGAGTCCCACTAGTCAAAATAGATACGTTTGAAGAACTGTCAAAACGGTACTTTTGTTCCTGAGTTCTACGAAAAAGCACTTCATGACGTCATGTGGTGCGTGGAATCAAATGCTGTCTTATTTCACAAAATTGACTTCTTTTAATACAATTGTTGGAAATATGCAATACTGAGATTGTCAAGCCATTTTGTACATAATGCTTCATGTTCAGACTTTTTCCGAGATTTATTTGATTAACCTGGACACAAGCCTATGGTATGGAGGAATTTTCAGTCTTTAAACGATCTTTTGGCTTTTGATTGAGGTTTACAGGGGGCGCCAGCTCTACGCAACTTAATGCAACGAACCTGTCATCAACACAGATCTTTCATTTCTCATTGGTCATTCATGAGGCGTTAGTTCCACCAGTTACCGCGTGGCAAAACATCGTTGGAAAACTGTAATGTAATAGACTTAATTTTACGAGGATGTTTTAAAACACATTCCGTGCAATGTTGTCGATCGTAAATTACTTTCACGGAATGTGTGTTAGCTTCTTTGGTTCGCGTGCCAACAAATCTATCTGTGTTACGTATCATCAAACGATTTGGTAGTTAACCCCCAGTTTCTAAAAGAGCAATCAAGTGTGACAAGCGATTACTGGAAGATTAATTCAAAATAGCGGCATGCGATTGGTTGAAATAAGTTTGACAAGGAGTTTAACAAGTTGCTACCGTTTCTTTTTGGAAACCGGGCGTTAATGGGTAAACAAATAATATATCTTGATAGGAAGAATGCGCAAATATCTACTTAATTTCCACTTTTCAAAAAGTTTTAATGACCATTTCCAATTCCAATACTTACATTTACAATTTACAATTACAAATTACAATTACATCTATTCAAAGTTACGAAACGATATCTTCTATTTGGAATTATTTTCCTCACAAGGGAAGAGATTTGAGTAAAAATAATATGAGTAAAAAGAACACCCAAAAAATCGACTAATATTTTGTGAGGGAAAGTCAGGTCTACCGCTAGATGGCGTTAATTCTCATGGAACACTTTGACTATTCTTTTGCTTTTAGACTTTAGTTTCCTCCCCGGGTTAGCTGGAACACGGTTGGAATAGTTCCCTAGTCCCTTCTAAAGACAGGGTCGCTTTTGCGTATAATATAAACGCTGACAGTGGACGTTCAGTAGGGTCACGCTTGGCACTCTTCGGGTACGGATCCGTAAATGGTCTAAACAAAAAATGACCCTTATCGTATCTTTAAAGTCGGCGATAGGCTGACCCCCTGTCGTTTTAAAATACGTTTTTAGTTATGGCTTAAAAGAAGGTCAAAATCTGTGCAGTTTAAGTACATCAATTGCCTGCCTATAACCGTGTTTGCTTGACTTCATGATTAACTGTTTTGTATTGTACAACCAGCACAACACAAAAAAACTGTACAGAAAACAATACTTGATGAGGTCATATAGTGAGAGTCCTTAATTGGCCTATGTCCAACCATATATTTTTAACTATGTTTCCTGAAAAAAATGAAAATGAAAATCTTTATTTTACACAACGGTTATGCCAGACGTAAGTTGTAATAGTCCCTCACTAGGTCTCCCTGTGTCGTGTCATGGGTACTAGGCTCAACCAAAAATAATAATATTCACAAATGACTTGCCTGAATGGTGCAGTGGAGTCAGTTACCAAAAATACAAATAAAAAAATATATAAATATACAAAGGAGTACAATCTAATTATTGCATCAATTTCCATTCTGTTACAAAATCTTCACACAAAAGCATCAAGACCACTCCATCCACGCGGCACTCTAAATTCAAGTTCGGCACAAAAAATGCCCGCGACCTTCCGTCTCCCTCGCACCTACTGACCTGACCGTGAGTGACAGAGACAGTGAAATTCGCCGCACGCGCCCACACCAAAGAGGACGGTGCAATGAACTGTGCTTCACGACCGAACTGAAGAAACTATAGTTATCTCGCTCTATCGCACTGAAAATTGCCAATTAATTTCGGCGAGTGAGTGACCTGTCAGTGTTTTTTGGGTAATATAAGAATTTGAGAATTTTTGAATTTTGGAATGATAAAATAGTTGATTTGACTTTTTGACAAAATTAGTTTTATTTTGGAGTTAGTCTCACAAAAAAATATTGCAATTTTTGTGAAATTTTTTGTAAGCTTAAATAAAATCTGATTTTGAATCTAGTTGAACTGATTAGGACAAAAAAACAGATACCTATCCTATAGGTTTACTATAATATTTGACAAAATTACGTAAAATATGCTAGTTATTATGGTTTTGTCAAAGTTAGTTCTGGCTTTAGCGTCAACTAACTAGGCATATTTATTACGAGTTTAGCAACCTAGGTTACCTACCAAATAATGTAGAGTAGATGTTTTATTTGCATGGAATGATGGAATTCTTATGTCTGAATTATTATTTAGAACATTTATTTTTTGATGTTACTAATTAAAATTATGCACAAAAGACTGAAACTGAACTGAAAAGAACTCTACTCGTCTCTTAGTAACTACGTTTTTTTAAAAACTACCTTAGTAACAAGGGCGTGAAATTCAGACTAGTAAAAATAATTAAAATAAAAAGTATTTTTTATAGGTAGGCCTGCTAATTTTAAAGGTCATTATCATGGTAGAAAAATACACTTATACGAAGCCGAAGATAGCTTCATTCCTTACTTTATTATGATATTTATGATACCCCGTCCGTGTAAGCAGACTTTACATTTTTGCGAAACTACGTGGGGCGCCATCTAGTGACGAGTAGCGGAACTAATTAATACCAAGTTTTTTTTTTTATAATTTACAGGGTGTAAAATCAAGGTAAATAATAAAAACAACATAACTCCATCCAAGGCAACTATACGACTATTAATTATCGCTCGACCTAGGTATATTGATCTCATCAGCTAATTATAAGTTATCTACTAAAAGGCTATGAAATTTTTATTCGTTTGTGACCAAACTTTCTACTATCATTTTCCGATGGGCCCAAAATCAATAAATGACCGTTTATTTTGCGCGTCCGCTATTAGTAAATAACCGGCCATGTGCGAGTCGGACTCGCGCACGAAGGGTTCCGTACCATTATCTATAAAAAACCGCAAAAAAAAAAAACACATTTTGTATGGGAGCCCCCCTAAATATTAATTTAATTTTAATTTAATTATTTATTTTTATGTAAATAATATACTCAATATATTGTGAACATTTCAAGCGTCTACCTGCTACCATTATCAATATCGAGCAAAAATTAGCAAAAAAATCACGTTTTTTGTATGGGAGCCCCCCTTAACATTAAATTTATTTAGTTTTTTAGTATTTTTTGTTATAGCGGCAACAGAAATACATCATCTGTGAAAATTTCAACTGTCTAGCTACCACGGTTCATGAGATACAGCCTGGTGACAGACAGACGGACGGACGGACGGCCGGACAGAGAGCGAAGTCTCAGTAATAGGGTCCCGTTTGGCACCCTTCGGGTACGGAACCCTAAAAAGTGGCCAAGCCAAGTGCGAGTTGGACTCACCCATGAAGGTTTCCGTATAGTAGCATCATAGTACACCTGATACACCTGGCCCAAATTGATCACTTTTCACCAGCAAATAATTACTTTGTTTTTCATAGTGTTTGTATGAATGATAAAGTTATCTTTGCACTTTTTTCATAAGTTTTATATCTTAAAAACTGCTTATTTTCTTTTGTTCAAACTAATTTTCGTTGAAAGTGTGTATTGAGTTACATATAAGCATATTTTTTTTCACTCCCTTACTTTAAAAGTTATGAGAGGACACTTATTTTTCCACTTTGGAAGGGTCTGTCTCTTTAAGAATTTACTTTGAGGCAAAATGGTTTCAGGAACCTAAACGGTTCTTTTTTAAATTTTAATGTAAAAATCGTAAAGCGGTTTACAGAATACATCTACATACCCAGTTTCAACTGTGAGTCTTAATAGTTTCGGAATAAAGTTGCTGTGGCATGCAAACGGACGACGGATGGACGGACGGACAGACAGACCATTATTATTATTATTATTTGAACCATTCAAAATATATTTTTAAAAAGCACTTGATGAAACTATAAGGGTTCCTTGTTTATCTAAGGAACCCTAAAAAACGCGGGTGCCTGAGTCCGATTCGCAATTCACCAGTTTTTTTTAGTTTTTAGGTTTCCGATCCTTAAAAGAAAAAAAAGGTCCGTCCGTCCGTCTGTCCGTTTGTCTGTCTGTCTGTCTGTCCGTGTTTCACCACCTTACTAAGAACGCGTGAACGTATCAAGCTGAAATTTATATCAATTGTTAAGGTCTGTGGTTGTATAAAGCTGTGAAAAACTCAACCTTCCAGGTCAACGCAATCGAACGATATGACCGTTGATGCTGTAAAATTGTTGGATTTTCATAGTAATCGCAACGGACCCAAAACCTATAGTGTACGTCCCGTAGGCCTACAATCATGAAATTTTGCACAAAGCAAGGTCTTATAGCACAAGTAAAGGGAAAAATCAGAAAACTGAAAACTTCTGTCTTTTTACAAAAATATTCAATTTGGTTTACATGGATGACATCACACTTTAGTTTTTTATGTAGAAACCTAATTACACGTGTAACGCTCTCTCCAAGTGTGATCGGAACCCTTGGTGCACGAGTCCAACTCGCACTTGACCGTTTATTAATTAATAATTCTGTGTTCAAAATGATTATTGAAAAAATCACGCACTTTTTCACATAAATAAATAAATATCAGATGATTTAGAATCGATATTAATCGAGAAGACAGTTAAAAACCGCTCCACAATACTATAAATGTATAATAAAAAGTTATGGTCCAAAAAACCGCCAAGTGAAGCCAGTCCGACCGCTACCGGGCTACGCACTACTACATACACACGTGTGAGTGTGTGAACATAAACACGATGCGTTGTTGTGACGTGACGATGTGTGTGTGTGTGTCCTCCTAAGGCAGGGATGGGGCAACTACGGCCCGCGGGCCAACTCCGGCCCTCGAAGGCTTGAAATCCGGCCCGCGACCATCAAACAAAAATCAAGAGAAGATATCGTATTGTTAGAAATTGTCTTCGAAATAGGCTTTCGGACGACCACCTTTTTTTCACTGCAAAAAATCTTTTTTTCAGGTCCTGACACAAACTGAAGTTTCCTGGAAAGTCATCAGGGCCCGAATTCCACTGCTCACAAGCATACGACAAGCCTGGCACAAACTTCAATACGAGGTATTTGGTATTCTACTAAAACCGGAATCTATTCACAAGCGCCAGCGTGAAGCCAGCGTACTTGGCATTCTACTGTCCAAAACGTATTTACGCTGGCGCCAGTTTGACGCCAGCGTAAGTAGGTACGTTTTGGACAGTAGCATACGAAGTACGCTGGCTCCACGCTGGCGCTTGTGAATTGGATTGGGTTTTAGTAGAATACCAAATACCTCGTATTGATGTTTGTGCCAGGCTTGTCGTATGCTTGTGAACTTAGTAGAATTAGGCCCCTGGTCATCTGCCATCGCCGTCACTATCTGGGGATCTTACTGCAAAGAGGTAAGTTGACATTTGTTGCTAATTTGCTATTATGTAATTAGGTATTTTTAACCCCCGAACGACTAAAAGAGGGGTGTCTAATCTGTCTGTTTGTAGGTCTGTCCGTGGCAGTCTAGCTCTCAAATGGTGTACGGATTTTGATGTGGTTTTCTGTAAGTAATAAATAGTAATATGTGGTAGACTGTTTTTTTAGGGGGTAAAAATATTGTGTCGAGAGCTTTTTTATTATTTTAATTGAATGTTTTTTTTTTAGAACAGTTATTAGATAAATACTTCCCTTTATTAAATACTAAAACGATTCCAGGAGATCCTATTTTTTTTGTAACAGGATAAACTTTTTTAGGGATAATTTTAATTGCACAGTGAATGAAATAACTTACCATCCATGACCCATCAAGTTATTTATATTATTTAAATATTTTTTACATCAAATTAATTATTTCACTGCAAATAAACCATTTGTTGAACAAATCTAGTGCTAAAAATAATTCGAAAACATAAATCAAATCTATAGTACATTTTTTCCTCTTGTGCTCGACAGAAATATGCTTTTCAAATCAAATATACTGATTGCACAGCAAATATATACCGATTACACAAAAAAATAACTCAAACTCAAACTCAAACTCAAATGTTTATTGCGTTCTAAGGGTCGTATTCTAGAACGAATCTCAAGATCAGTCTCAAGCTGAAATTACGTAAATCCGACTCAAATTTGAGTTTCACTCTCAAGCATCTCCTTTATTCTGAAACCTTACTCAAGAGTGCATCGCTGTGAATCGAGTCTTGAGACATTCACAGAGTAATAAACTACTTTAGGCCTGTTTTCATTTACAATTGGGAGGGAGGGAGGGAGGGAGGGGGAGAGGGAGGGAGGGACGGGGAGAGGGAGGGAGGGAGGGAGGGGGAGAGGGAGGGAGGGAGGGGGAGAGAGAGAGAGAGAGAGATAGAGAAAGAGAGAAGGAGAGAAAGAGAGAAAAAGGAAAGAGAGAAAAAGAGAGAGAGAGAGAAAGAAAGAGAGAGAGAATGAAAGAGAGAGAGAAAGAAAGAGAGAGAGAGAAAGAGAGAGAGAAAGAAAGAGAGAGAAAGAAAGAGAGAGAGAAAAGAGAGAGAGAGAAAGAAAGAGCGAGAGAAAGAAAGAGAGAGAGAAAGAAAGAGAGAGAAAGAGAGAGAAAGAGAGAGAGAGAAAGAAAGAGAGAGAAAGAGAGCGAGATAGAAAGAAAGAAAGAGTGAGAGAAAGAAAGAGAGAGAGAGAGAGAGAGAGAAAGAAAGAGAGAGATAGACAGAAAGAGAGAGAGAGAGAAAGAAAGAGAGAAAGAAAGAAAGAAGTGTTTATTTGCCACATTTTTTTTTTTTAAATTATTTTATGTACTAATATCACTCTTAAGCGTGGTCGAGATACCGCTCAAGCACAACAACACTGTCAAGAGAGGATCTCAACAAAAGTTTGACATCTGTAGTACAAAAAAGTTTTTTTTTTATTTGAATCTTGTTCAAGAATTAGTAAATTCTCTACTCACATCTGAGATCACTCAGATGAATTATGATTTTTGATACTATTCTCAAGCATCAATTAAGAATAAGCGCGTACTCTTAAGACTACTCTTGAGTAGATCTCAGATTAGAGATTCGTTCTAGAATACGACCCTAAGTGTTGTACAGATGTTACATTATATGTAGGAACTTATGACTTAGAACCCTTTTCGGGTATTGCACAGGTAATAATCTCACATACATGTGAATTTTATATAATAGGCTATCCTATATAAAAATATCTTAAATATTATATAACAAGAACATGCATGCATTATATATATTATGCAGACTTATATTATTAGGCAGACTTTCAAATAAATAATCTTAAACTGAGTCTGTTATTTATACTATGAAAGGAATTCGTCTATGGAGTAAAAGCATTTATCTAATAAATATGATTTAAGATGTCTCGAGAACAAAGTTTGAACCTTAACCAGGGCGTCGACGTTAAATACTCACACTCATAACTTTATGTACCACCCAGACTTCTTGTAGTTCCACAAGACGACTTAGTTGCTTTAGGTCACCTTCTGTGCTTATACTATAGATAGGTTGTGTTAGGTCACAACTTTATGCATCACCCGGAGCCGAGCGAAGCGGAGCGGAGCGAGGCGACCCCATGTAGATTCACAAAACCGAATTGGTTGCTTAAAAGGTTAGGCACTTTCTGACTGAAAACTGAACTGAAATGAATTATTAGATATGCATTATCAAAAAAGCTTTAGTTTTAAATAAATAGCGATGCATCATGCACGAACTTAAATTGTTACTTATGTAACAAAATTTTGAGTTGACAATTTTGCTGTGCAATAAGTATTTTTGCTCGGGAATTATGTTTTATACAAATCTGGCGACCCGCCCCGGCTTCGTGCGGGTGCAATGCACGGTGCACTGTATTATACATGTATTAATAAGGATATAAACCGTCTTCTTCGAATCACTCTACTATTAAAAAAACCGCATCAAAATTAGTTTCTTAGTTTTAAAGATCTAAGCATACATACTGACAGACAGCGGGAAGCGACTTTGTTTTATTCTATGTAGTGAGTGACATAATTTTTTTGATTTGCAGTTGAATAATAGCCTTTTTTTTACTGCAAATAATGTAACTGTCACGCTTTCATTAATAGGTACTCCAATTTGCGTGACAGGGGCCTAGCCAATCCCTGTTATTGCCTACATAATATTAATTTACTCAACTAACGTTACCGTAAAAACCTGCATTTCTCGATACATTTACTTATCTGTTCATTGAAAGCTAATGTAGTTTATGAAACTGTTGCATAACGCCGTAGGCGAGGTTTTTAATAGTATCCCACGAGAGTTTTATTACCTAGTTATGTGCAGTTTCATACACCACTTTATCTACTCTCATACTTAAGTTATATTTCCACATAAATCAGTGCTTAGTACTGCTTAGACACAACAAAACGTTGTCATTGTCACGCAACGTTGACGTTTTGTTGCCGCCAACACCCAGCATATCACATCAGACATCACTCAGTATCAAACCTCAGATCAATAAACCTCTTTGTTTAAATCTTCCTGCCTCCAAGAACTTAACAAACACTGAGTGGCTGTTTGGTTGTCAGCTATAGTTATAAAATAACCGGCCAAGTGCGAGTCGGACTCGCGCACGAAGGGTTCCGTGCCATTATCTATAAAAAACCGCAAAAAAATGTATGGGAGCCCCCCCTAAATATTAATTTAATTTTAATTTAATTATATATTTTTTAAGTAAATAATATACTCAATATATTGTGAACATTTTAAGCGTCTACCTGCTACCATTATCAATATCGAGCAAAAATGAGCAAAAAAATCACGTTTGTTGTATGGGAGCCCCCCTTAATATTAAATTTCTTTTGATTTTTAGTATTTGTTGTTATAGCGGCAACAGAAATACATCATCTGTGAAAATTTCAACTGTCTAGCTACCACGGTTCATGAGATACAGCCTGGTGACAGACGGACGGACGGACGGACGGACGGACGGACGGACGGACGGACGGACAGATGAACAGCGAAGTCTCAGTAATAGGGTCCCGTTTGGCACCCTTCGGGTACGGAACCCTAAAAACAACTTTCCCACGATACAGACTATCAAACACCTTGGCTGTACGGTTTCAAGAACCTTGCCTTTCTCAAAAAAAGTAGAACTGTATCGTTATGGAAAAAAAGTTTAATAATAACATTAGATTTATGAGAGTGTTATTTATTATTAATTAGGGTTCCGTACCCGAAGGGTACCAAACGGGACTCTATTACTGAGACTTCGCTGTCTGTCCGTCCGTCCGTCTGTCTGTCACCAGGCTGTATCTCATGAACCGTGGTAGCTAGACAGTTGAAATTTTCACAGATGATGTATTTCTGTTGCCGCTATAACAACAAATACTAAAAAACAAAAGAAATTTAATATTAAGGGGGGCTCCCATACAACAAACGTGTTTTTTTTTTTGCTCATTTTTGCTCGATATTGATAATGGTAGCAGGTAGACGCTTAAAATATTCACAATACATTGAGATTATTATTTACTTAAAAAATAAATAATTAAACTAACATTTAGGGGAGGCTCCCATACAACATATTTTTTTTTGCGGTTATTTATAGATAATGGTACGGAACCCTTCGTGCGCGAGTCCGACTCGCACTTGGCCAGTTTTTTAATTGGATTACTGTATTGTGTTTATAAAGTACGTCATTATGAATGTGATTTCAAGTTTGTAATTCGAACTTTATGACATGAGAGTAGATACATTTTATTTTTATTGCTGAGCTGAATTGACAAAACAAGGGCTTTAGAACGGCCATTGTTTTGTTTACCTTGTTGCTACATACGAAAATAGTAATTCGACTCTTAAGTCTTGTTCGCATTAGACTAGTATTTAGTCGAGTAGCGAGTAATTTAGTAGCTAAAACGTGCGCTCGCTACTGCCCAAAAGTTGTCGCATTACGGTCGAGTACCAGTCACAAGTGAGTGTTGTTTTGCAAGAACACCCAAAAAGTGCCCAATAAAATGTTCTCAACGCGCCTCAAAGTTTTCACTTAAAAAAGAACCCCCAGGTCTTGGATGTTTACATGTTTGTGATGTCGCTGTTTCTGGTTCCCACGACACAGGGTATCCTAGTGTGGGGCCAGAAGTAATGTATGTGCACGTACCTATGGAAATGTTTGTGTTTGTTTGTTTTAAATTGATCAAATTGACTAAATTATTTACTAATCTACTCGACTAAATTGTTATTGTTCCGACACGTTTAGACTAAATTACTCGCTACTGGACTTAAATACTAGCCTAATGCGAACAAATCTTACAGGCTTGTTTGCATTAGGCTAGTATTTTAGTCGAGCAGCCAGTAATTTAGTAGAGAGTAGTATCTACTCGAAATTACTCGCTACAAGACTAAAATACTAGTAATGCAAACAAGGCTTAAAGGTCTCGTGACCTTTGTCTCTTGAAGTAGCTATATAGGTAACTGACAACATGGCTAGACATGTAGAAGTAATGTCTGGAGTCTAGACTTCCAAACTGTGGGGTAAATATAAGAAGCTTTTGTAAATTATCGACGAGAAAAATCATTACAAAAATAGCGTCACGCCTTTTTCCGTACGGGGTGTACGTATTAACTTTTTATACAGGGTTACGTGTTTAAAATGAAAATTATTGATTTGTTAAAAACTCCGAACCAAAAACAAAACCGGATGCAGAACAAAGTTCACCGAAAAGTTTGACCGAACCGAAGTTTCCTTCCTACGCGCGCATAAAAAAATCAGCTGTTACTATCCATTTTACTGCCAATTGATTGTAGACTTTAACCCGTGTTGATAGAGACGCAGTTAAGTGTACGATTTTAATATCTTGATACCTACCGTTTTTCGCTAAATTGGCGAAACGGCGGCGTGTCTGCTATTAAATTTATTTTATCCAGTGTGCCACGCGCTTTCGCGGGAGACGGTCGTGTGTGTCGGTGCTAACAACTTTATTGTGATAAGATGCGTGTCTTATTAAGGCTGAAAATATCGCCAGTTAAATAAATTATTGAAAAAATATTAAAATATGAGATCTGTGAGAGTGATATGAAACTGTGCTAAAAGTTGTGTGTTGTGCAAAAATGAATACAAAACTCTTATTAGATTGTGTTTCTTTAAATGCATGAGGGATAACAATAAGTATTTTTGTAAGTAAAAAATATGGAGCCAGCATGATGGAGTATGGCTCAATCTCACTCGTGTCCGAGTAAAAGCCCGTGCCCCGCGGTGGGGACATTAATGACACATATATTATTATTATTAAGTAAAAAATATATGTTAGCCATAATGATGGCCGACCTCCGATTGAAAATAGCACTCGAAGGAGAAAAAGATGTGTAAAAAAGTAAATTTATGTAAAATAAAAGGGGATGATGAGATGAGTATTGTGCAAGACAATTTAAATACAGCGTAACACAATTTCCCATATGGGATGGCTGAAACACAGTTGCGTGCACATTCATCCAGCACTATTAATCTGACATATAAAGTAGAGCATGAATTGAAAGGCACAGGTCGCAAACCTTTACACTCAAACAAGGAGTCGAACCTTGACCCCGGAACAATGGACCACCATACCATAGGCGACAGACAAAGGACCTCATCCTTTACATATTACCACAAATACTTGACCGATTGATTGCGGAATCAAAAGTAGCTTCATTTGAATATTATAATGCCTTGGAGCGTGACAGAAAATTTAGCGTCACGAGTTTTACCATACGGGGTGGCAGAGGCTAATTGTGCCAACTGAAAGTCATCCATTAATTTTAATTTAAAATAAACTCATCGTTTTTATTTAAAAACCTCAAGTTCTGAATGACCTGTTGAAAACTCGAAAACATCATGAGGAAACCTTCATTACTCCATAGCTGCGGCGATGGGCTAGCCCCCTGTCACGCAAAATGGAGTGTTGAATCATTGGCTGAAAGTGGGCAAAGTTGTGCCTCTGCCACCCCGTATGGGAAAAGGCGTGACGCTATGTTATGTTATGACCTGCTTTACAAAACTATGGTGAATTTATGTCACAAAAAATATTTTTTCTATCACATTTTCGGACATTTTGAACCAGGCCGTTACGTTATGAGTAAAAGGTGTAAAGCCTACATTACTTTACTTAAGTTTCGCACATCTTTTTACCGTAAATTGTTCGAGTTTGGACAGATTTGTGAATTATCATTTTAATCCATTTTTTTTTAAAAAAACTGTCACAGAAAAACTGCCGATCTTTCCATCCTCAGATAGCGATTATCCATCTATTTATCTGAGGCATTTGAAATTTCACACGTAGGTGTCAAATAAAGCTATCTAACTGTTTATCCGTCTCTTGAGAGACCGGGCCTTCCTAGATTAATTTAACAGTCATTGGATTTTTTCAAACCCCCTGGCTGGTTTAAATTCAACCCCATTGCATTTCACACCATGGAAACACCTAATCTCTTATCCCAATGAACAATATATATTTTTTCTTCACAAAATGTAATCAATAAAATCAATCCGCCACATCACTGTGACCGATTTTTTTTAACGTTTTATTTCAACCCTCTTCCAACAATATAATATTTTTTTAAACTTTATTGCACGAGTAATGTCGAAGCCATGCTTTTTACTTTTTCTAATGTTGCAAAAATGTTTTACTTAAAAATCTGCTCTAATCCCAGTACGTAAGATGTAAATTTATTTGGCAAGTCTCTATAATTTTCCAGTAAGAATCAGCTGCTCCGTCAGGGCTATGGAAGTACAAAGGAGTTTTTTTTAACTCATTTTGCGAGGATCCTAAAGGGATGGCCCAACAATGAACCATTTTTTTATATTTTTTTATAATGTTTTAATGATAGAACGTCCAGAGTCCTGCCAGCCGGACTTTGCGTACTACCGGTAGGACGCAATGCTTTTTGTTATATGAGGCTTTCTAAGCCTGCTAGCAGGACGCAATTAACTGACATGCATAGTGCATCTCTTTCTGATTCAGCGAGTTTTCGAATCGTGTTTCTACGATCAGTATGGCCAAGATGGCGACGAGTATAACACGTGGAGTCCGCGTTCGCGTCAAAGCCACATATTTTGACGAAAATGATGGCCAGAACACCTGGAGTCGCAACCATTTTGGTGATGACTACGATATTAGTTATTGTTGGGGTACTGTAAGAAAAGTGGAAAACAACTATGCGAGGGTATATTGGGAAATTGACAAAAAAATCTCATTGGTGCCCGTTGGAGTTCTAATTGCTGGTATCGAAAATGATAATTTATTGGAAGCAAATACCAATGAAGAACATTGTAAGTACTAATTTAATAATAATTATAGACATAGCTTTACGTTACGTTGCCATTAAAAAAATAGAAGGTCAGCCGCCTCTTCGTTTTCGTTATTTGCATGGGTTGACAACTTTTTTTAGATTGCACATTTTTGATTCGTAACAAAATTTCTTCAAAAATGTACAGTCGAAAACCTAGTAACGATTACAGACTGACTTTGATTTCGCTCGTAATAGTGACGGTTTTCCATATGTGTATGAGTGTTTTTTACATGTTTGTGTGTGTGTTTGTATTCCACTAATATTAGAAACGTGAAAGTATGTATGTATGTATGTTGCTGCTACACGGCTGCGTAACGGCTAAACGGATTTTGATGAGTTTTAGCACGGCGATAGATTACACTCTAGAGACGGACATAGTAGGCTACTTGTTGGCTGAACCGATATCGATGATTATTTTTAAACAACGCGGACGTAGTCGCGGGTACCCAGCTAGCTATATATATGTGTGTGTGTATGTTGGTGTCTGTATGTGTGTGTGTACAAATGATTTTTAAATGTTTCTTCTATTGATCACAATTTTTTTTTCTTTTCAGCATCATCTGATTCGGGTTCTTCATCATCGAGTGAAGATGACGAGACACCTGTTTTAGACCGTCCGACTCCGAGTATGAGCAGAACAACAAATTCTTCTGCTGAAAATACAACCGTTTGTGAAGGGAGTCATCTGGACTTCTCATGAAGCAATACGTGTCGATCAACGACAACAAGGCTATTTCAAACCTACACTGCTAGTACCGCTGGAGCCCGCACGAAGTGTCAAGGATGCATTTTTTATAGTATTTCCCAGAGAGAAACTTAGTTACATAGTCCAGTGTACCAACTCTTCGTTTCCTCCAAGACAGAAACTGTTGAACGAGAAGGAATTATTATTATTTTTTGGTATATTATATGCTATGACTCTTCAAGAACTGCCAGACCGAAGATCCTACTGGAATACGACCTACGATGGAATTTTCCCCCCAGCAAATTTTGGACAAAGATTTGGGATGAGTCGCCAAAGATTTGAGATCATTCTAATGGCACTGCGCTTCACACAACCGTCAGAACTTGATGATACTGACAAATGGCGTAACACCAGAACACTAGTAATGATGGTGAATGATAAATTAAAAGATACCATCCGTCCTGGTTCAAAAATAACTGTAGATGAATCCATGTTCGCCTGGTATGGAAGAGGTGCGTACTTCAAAGACGGGATGCCAGCAGTTATGAAAATTAAAAGAAAACCAAAAGGAGTGGGTTGTGAAGTAAAAACAGCGTGTGATAGTAATACAAACATTATGATCAGAATGGAAATTAATGAGGGTAAAGAAGCAATGGGTATAAAGAAATGGCAAAGAGAATTTGGCGCTGGAACTGCAACTACTTTGAGATTGACAGACCCGTGGCATGGTTCTGGACGAGTTATAGTTGGAGACTCATGGTTTGCTTCGGTAAAACAGCTGTGGAGTTATTCAAAGTTGGATTGTATTTCATTGGACTGGTAAAGACAGCACACAGTTTCTATCCCATGACGGAGATGGCTGCAAAGTGTCCGACACACAAGGGGGCATCTGTTGTAAGTACAGCGGAAAAAGATGCAGTACCGCTCATTGCCTGTGCCTGGAAAGACAAAAAAATTCATACATTTGTTGCCACTTGTGAAACGACACTGCCAGGCCTGCCATCACGCAAAAGAAGGTGGGACGATGAAGGAAATTTATTTTTCAGAGAAGTCGCTAGGCCTAAATTAGTCCAGCAATATTTTGATGGTGCTGCAGCTATCGATATTCACAACCACATCAGACAGGACGGATTGGCATTAGAAAAAGCTTGGGGCACACATAAATGGGAACATAGAATATATGCCTCAGTTCTGGGCATTGTAGAAACAAATGCTTATTTGATTTTTAATCATTTCTTCCGCGCCGAACATGACCAGGTGTCTCACAGATGGTTTACTACCAAATTGGTATTAGGTCTGACTGACGCTGATAACCTAATAGAGAATGAGCCGCCACCAAATGAGAACATCGCTCATGGCGGAGAACACATTCTTGAAGCCTTGTCAAAATCGGATGACAGAAAGAGAGTTCAACGCAAATGTATAGTTTGTTCCAGAGTCCACAAGAAACAGCAGAAAGCCAGCTACTATTGCAAGACATGTGGTCCGCGATGTGTTTTATGCTCTCCGCAGACAGGAAGAAACTGCTTCACCTACCACATCACGAGTGGAATTCCTCCATGACGTTTTTTTTTAATAAATAAAATTGCCACTAAGTTCCTTTCATGTTCTTGTTTATTTTTCTACCCTGTAACCTCTACAAGCGCCCGCGTCTATTTCTAGATACCTATACCAAAAATACAAAATGTTTGTCACCCCTGCCTTATTCTATTACGCTCGACCACATGTCTTGCAATAGACATGTGGTCCGCGATGTGTTTTATGCTCTCCGCAGACAGGAAGAAACTGCTTCACCTACCACATCACGAGTGGAATTCCTCCATGACGTTTTTTTTTAATAAATAAAATTGCCACTAAGTTCCTTTCATGTTCTTGTTTATTTTTCTACCCTGTAACCTCTAGAAGCGCCCGCGTCTATTTCTAGATACCTATACCAAAAATACAAAATGTTTGTCACCCCTGCCTTATTCTATTACGCTCGAAAGTCAAGTACTGCTGGAAGGACAGCCTCTGATATCCATATACAGTCCACAAAATATTGCGTACTGCTGGCAGGACGCACGTCCCTAGGATTGTCCTTCCAGAAGCTCCTTCCAGCAGGACCAGGGCTTGGACGTTCTATCATTAAGGGTTAGTGACGTAAGAATAGTGTGGATATGGTAATTTTTGAGAAAAATATATGGAAAGGTATAAGTTTTTTGGTCAAAACATAAACATGAGCAGAATTTTTAATCAATTCATAAATTATATATGTTTTTGGTATTACATGTGTTGGTTGTGGCTACAAAAATGCGTCCAGCGTTAGTAAAAAAGTAAATAATCTTATATCAATGTTCATGTCATAAGAGTCAATGACAGAGCACAAATAATTAAGACTTCGAAAAAGTGTTTCAGTTCAGAAGAACATAGTCACTGACAGTTCAACCAAAATACTTTTTTAATGCGTAGGTATATAATTATCTATGCTACATAGCTCGCACTTGTTTCTATTCAGCATCCACGCTATTCTTTCGTTCGACGTATTTCCTCCGAATCGCGTAACCACGCTTACTGAACAATGGTAGTACCATACGCCATACGCGTATTTTTTGTTTACCAACCAACGTATTTAAAAAGTGTAGTAACTTTCCCAGGTGTCGCAGCATTGGTACGGTTCAATTTACAAAGATATTGATATTCAATTCAATTTAAAAAAACGGACTTCTAGGATCATAGTACATAACAGTACAGTATAAAAACACAAACATACAAAACAAGAAACTAGACACTAAAATAAAATTAAAATAAAATATAATATAATAAAATGTCAAATTATGTCATCAAATTACTAACTTTTTCAACAGATACAGAATAAGTAATTCCGATCAAGTTTGAAGATATTGGGTCGCTTCTTGCTAGAAAATCCGCTTAATTGTGATAATATCGTCTTTAACTAATTTCAATTAAATTCCTTATCATCACAATTAGCTCAATTGTAACAAGCCTGTCTCTTGCACCACTTCTTTTTAATTCGAGTGACTTCCGGTTTACTCTGTGATTTGAGTGAGTGAGATGTCAGCAAACGTCAAGTCAGTTTGGTAACCATGGCAACTATTACATGGAATTTTGACAGCCACTAAATTGAGTTTAATCGCCTAAACTTGGCTGATTATACTCGAATTAGCTTAAATGCGGGATTAGCAGTGAAATCAGCGTGGAGCAAGACGATATGTATTTTTTTTCGCTAATTCGATTTAAACTACAATTATTTTGCGCTAATCAGCTACTTAAATCGTGGTGAAAGCCGCCCTAAGTGATTTCAACTTTGATAAAACTAAGAAGCTGTGTGTTTAAGTAGTAAACTTAAAAGTTCCTTTATAATTCTTAACTTGTGAAATGTCAAATGTTTCAGATAAACAGACAGATTAACGCTATCTGAGGAATGAAAGATTGGCACTTAATTGTGTCATTTGTTGTTATAGGTATTTATTGATTGATTTAATAAGTATAATTTTATTGCATTTGTTAAACTATGGATCTTGTGTGTGATAGATAATAAAATAATAATAATAATTAACTATAATAAAGTTACATGGTTTACATATCGGGAAATCATCATCTTTATTTTTTTCCGTCATTGAATTATTTTCGTATGAAAACGGTAGATAATATTTAGGAACTGAAAGAAAATAACATTTAACCCTGTATGCATTGAATGAAATTTTTGTCATGAAGGACATGGTTTGAAAAAAGAAGGTATTTAAATATTTATATATGCAAATTGGAGAACCTATTGAGATAATTGCACAAAGCGGGCACAATTTAAATATAATTTATTGCACAAAAACAATACATTATACAATGGAAAATAAAGTGTGTATTGTGCATACAATTGTCCTTCTGCCACCCCGTCTGGAAAATATGTGACGCTTTATGTTGTTTTTTTATCAAAGTTATTTTCTCCCCTCGAAACTCTTAACTTAATACGAACATGTATCGACAAGTATATCAAATTCAAAGAGAAAATCCATACAAAACTCACGTAACATACACCAAACTTAATTCTCCAAGTATTAGGGTTCAAACTCCAATGGCGGAATGAAAAAATCCGGTTCAAGCAACAACCAACAGGTTTCTGAGTTTGCGAAAAAAATCGTCTGGCGACTGTCTGCCGGCCAGTGGGCGCGATTCTGATTAAAAATGTGCTGACTAAATTTAGCTTTTAGTAGCTCGAACGAAGGTAAACATTAACTTTTTTTTAACTTTAACAGCTAGGTATTCATCTCACGCTTCTTCGTTCTCACGAAGGGTAACGTTCAATTACAAAATTAAAAAAAGAGTGAAACATAAGAAACGTTTTTTTTCTTCCTTTTTCTAGTAAGATGGCGTGGAACCCTTCGTGTGAGAGTCCTTCTCGCACTTGACCGATCATTTATTGGTTTTTAGATATTTTTGACCGTCGTCATCGAGTAATTTAAAACCTTCCTTTTGGTCTCCTTTAACTTTTCTGACGGTCTCAGAACTCTTTAATTAATGAATACACGCGTGTATTGTCGAAAAACGGGATACAATACATCGGTATTGTCTAAAGTTAATCTGTTTGTTTAAATTATTAACAAAAGAATCGTGTCCAGCCAGGCGGGCGTAGTGGTCAGCGCTGAGGCCTTTTGTGATAATGTGGCCGATTCTCTAGGTTACACTCACTAAAATTAGTTGACAATATTAAGTCCGACAGCTCTTATGCGGTCGCCATAGATTCCATTTTCAAACTTACTTTTGAATTATTTTAATGTACTGATGAACTAATTCAAAAGTGAGTTCGAAAATGAAATCTATGGCAACCGCGTAAGAGCGTCGGAGCTAATATTGTCAAGTAATTTTAGTGCGTGTGCCCTAGAGAATTGGCCGCATTGTAGCAGTTTTTAAACTTTACTACTTTGATTAGTTAAGATAATTTCATGTAAGAATACACCCGACTATACAGGATGCAACATAAAGGTTCAGTGTAGTTCTTTTAGCTATAATTCTGATCAACTTTCCAACTGAATCAAGAAAAAAATGAATACTGCTGCTGCGATAATGTAGCCCCCTGTCACGAAATATGTATTATTATTAGGGCACCGTACCCGAAGGGGTAAACGGGACCCTATTACTAAGGCTCCGCTGTACGTCTGTCCGTCCGTCTGTCAGCGGGTCTTAGAGCACGAACCGTAATAGCTAAAAAGTTGAAATTTTCACAGAATATGTATATCTATCTGTTGCCGCAACAACAAAATACTGAAATACGAGAGATATTACAAATTAAAGCGGGTCTCCATACAAGAGACTTGTTTTGATACACCCACGCATTTCAATATGATGGTATATTTCGGTTCAACCCAGATCGTTGTGGTAGCTTAGCCGGTATGTTGTAGGCCCTCAATCCGTTAGTCGTGAGTTCAAATCACCGTGAGGGTATAATCTTTTTTATTTTTTGTTTTATTGTTTTGAGTGCTTAAGTTTCATTGTTTGATGGTAGTGGTACGGTACCCTTCGTGTGCGATTACGACCCGCACTTGACCGATTTTTAGGGTTCCATATCCGAAGGGTGCCAAACGGGACCCAATTACTGAGACTTCGCTGTCCGTCTGTCTGTCTGTTTGTCTGTCTGTCACCAGGCTGTATCTCATGAACCGTGGTGGCTATACAGTTGAAATTTTCACAGATGATTTCTGTTGCCGCTATAACAACAAATACTAAAAAACAAAATAAAAATATTAAGGGGGGCTCCCATACAACTAACGTGATTTTTTGCGGTTTTTTATAGATAATGGTACGGAACCCTTCGTGCGCGAGTCTGACTCGCAGTTGACCGGTTATTTAAATGTATTTAGAGTGATGCTCGTTTTCACCACTAACCTCTTTGAGGACACTTATCTCATTTTAGGGGCTACCTACTGCTTGTTTCGCTTTCACCAAGGGTTTAGTATCACCTACGCTGCCAGGGGGTCACCCTAAATTTAGGAGGCCGAATATTGAGCCCCTAATGCTAAGTGACAGTTTCTTAGCTGTCATAACTTGTTAACTCCTTTGTAAAAAAATGGGCTGGCTTCTTCTTTACTGCACTTTTTTATTTTGTTATCGCACAAATATAAAGATTAAATAAAAAGAAATTGAGCTCCCTCATTCGTTTGTTTCACACTTGTAAGCTTAAGTAGCGCCAAAACGAAGTTTTTGGAAGCCTGCCGTCTGGGGCCTGATATCCTACAGAGTAACGGATTTCATAAGTATAAACCGTAGTGTGGCCGGTATAAATAACCGGCCAAGTGCAAGTCGGACTCGCGCACGAAGGGTTCCGTACAAAACCGCAAAAAAAAGAACACGTTAGTTGTATAGAAGCCCCCTTAATATTAAAGGAGAATGGGCGGATTGGGACCATGCTCCAATAGCGTTAAGATGTATGTCGTTGGATAGGTATTTTTAATAGAAACAACTTTTGTTATGACATCTTTGTTGTCATAGTTGTCCGTTCAGAGATATATAGCATATAAGTTACGATAAATACATAGTAGTATGACACTTGCTTAATGTATACAAGGAAGGTGTAAATGAATTAACGCAAAATGAGAAACTGCTTTGTTAGGGACATCATTCTGAACAACTTTCATTATGAAACCGGTTTGATCAGAGCATCTTAATTTTTAACTTCCTGATAACTGGCTGATTTGTATGAAATAGTAAAAAATAATTTGCTCTGATCAAATCGATTTCATAATGAAAGTTGCTCAGAATGATGTCCCTAACAAAGTAGTTTCTCATTTTGCGTTAATTAATTTGCACCTTGTATACATTAAGCAACAGTTTCATAAATTAGGTATTTATCATAACTTATATGTATTTGGTTGAACTTGGTAACCAAGACTCATCATTTGGTGTATCTTCTTTCCAGGGGCCCTGATTGACTGCTATTGCTGGCGGTGTCGGGATACCTTGGACTCAATCCTTAGGTATGGTATAATTCTGTGGGGAAATAGTACAGATTTCAGAAGATAAGATAAGATAAGATAAGATAAAGTTTATTTTGTACTTTCCACTAGTTATAACTTAAATATTACAGTGAAATTGTTGTACATAGTGTCATCAATATAATTGCGACTTCAAACCCCTAAACTAGGTAATGAACCTGTATCTTAGGGATTTTGGGTCTTCCGGTTGTCAGAATATTATTCACAACAATAACAATGCAGGTAATTAGAAAAATTTACTATTTCAATAACTAGGATTTTAAACGATATCTATATTTTAGAAATTAAGTTATAAGTTATTGCTAACTATCTATATTTTAGAAATTAAGTTATAAGATATTGCTAACTTTAAAAATAATTTTAGTTAACTAAGTATCTTAAGAAGTTGTTCAGTCTTAAAATAATCAAGAGGTTGTAACAATTTTAAAACTGTAAGTTTAACCTCACGGTAACTCAAATTATAGATAGGGGATATTTTATTAATCCTATTGTATACAAGGGCGCTTTGTGCCGTAAACTGGCGACTTGCAAAGGCAGTGCGGCAACGAATTGCGGGACAGACGGCGGTTCCAGACCTTTTTTGGAGGATATTTGGGTCAAGAGGCGTCAGGGAGTGTTTCCGGAGCACCGATCGAAGTATGTAGAGTTGCCTCACGGAGAGAACACCAGACTCGGAGTAGAGCCTGGCAGTTGGATAATCTCGTCGTTTGAAGTGCATTACTTTAAGTATAGATCTTTGAGCTCTTTCTAGTTGCATTAGGATAGTTTGGCAGGCTCCACCCCAGGCAGGAATACAATAAGTGATGATAGATTCGGCAAGGCTACGATACACAAGAAGTAATGTTTCCCTATCCGCAGAGTACCTTAGTTCGCTAAAAATATATATCATCCGCCTAAGACGACCCCACATGACTTCAATATGACTCCTCCAACTCAATTTTTCGTCAATGTAGACACCAAGATATTTAACCTTACTAACCACGCTTAGGTGGTGGCAGTCGCAACTTATTGAGTCTAGTGCACATGTGTGAGCTTTCACCAACCTTGTTTCCGGAGGGGGACTTATGGTATTGGGAAGGGAAAATTGTACAATATTTGTCTTATCCAAATTTAGAGTAAGTAGATTTATAGATAGCCATTCCATCACTATGCGTAGACACAACTCAGCACCCTGTTTTGCCTTGTCCCAGGTTTTGTCGCATATAAGCAAAGCTGTATCATCCGCATACGCAAATATATCACAGTTTGATACACGAAGGCGGCAGAGGGCATCGATGTAGATCAAAAACAGAGTAGGACCCAAAATGCTGCCCTGAGGAACACCAAAGTCAATAGCTATCTGATCGCTAGTAAGGCCATCAATCTTCACACATTGCGTGCGATCCGTAAGATAATCGTTGAAAATTTTTAGAGCAAGACCGCGGACTCCAGCAATCTCTAGTTTTTTGATAAGTTTGGGGATAGAGACAGTGTCAAATGCCTTTGATAGGTCTAGGAAAATGCCAAAGCATTTTAGTCTATTGTCCATTTTACTGGTTAAAGAAGACTGGTTGAAGAAGAGCGTTCATCATCCAAAAGAAATGTCTACGGGCCATGGTGGGAGCTGCACCGCTGGAGTCGTGCACCCACTATCCTCCAAACTAAATATACTGTCTGCCCTTACCTTGTTTATATATATTTGAATACACCTAATTCGTCCATCAAAACATACATAACCCTTTTAACAACAGCTCAACAAAAGTACCCAAGAAATACTAGAAATACAAACAGAAATACTAGTTCTTGATCACAAGCCGCGAACAGCAAGATATCAAAATAATTATTACGCAATGAGCATCAAATTATATAACAAAGTGCCAGATGACCAAAAAAATGTACCAACAAATCTCTTCAAACAAAAGCTTTTCTCGTGGTTTCTACAGCATAATTTTTATTCACTAAGTGAGTTAATTATACTAAGAAATAATAACCGGCCAAGTGCGAGTCGGACTCGCGCACGAAGGATTCCGTACCATTATCTATAAAAAACCGCAAAAAAAATAAAAAAAATTGTACGGGAGCCCCCCCTAAATATTAATTTAATTATTTATTTTTTAAGTAAATAATATACTCAATATATTGTGAACATTTTAAGCTACCTGCTACCATTATCAATATCGAGCAAAAATTAGCAAAAAAATCACGTTTGTTGTATGGGAGTTGGGAGCCCCCCTTGATGATTTTTAGTATTTTTTTTATAGCGGCAACAGAAATACATCATCAGTGAAAATTTCAACTATCTAGCTACCACGGTTCATGAGATACAGCCTGGTGACAGACAGACGGACGGACGGACGGACGGACGGACGGACGGACGGACAGACAGCGAAGTCTCAGTAATAGGGTCCCGTGTGGCACCCTTCGGGTACGGAACCCTACAAAGTAACTCTAAAAATTGTACTGTAAATTATAATTATTTTAACTAAGATATTTGCATGATATAATATACATATTATGTATGTATATTTGATTAAGGAACTACATGTTATTTAGGAACTCTTACCACCTAAATCAAAGCAAATAAATGAATCTGAATCTGAATCTAAATCTAAATCTGACATTTCTCCATGGATCAACCAGTCTCTAAAAGTCTAAATCCACCAATTTACCTACCATTGGCGTGATCGGATTCAAAGAAGCATAAAGTATACTAAAACTAAACTTCAGTTTCTGAAAGAGTTGTCAAATGTAGCGAGGCATGAACTGTTTTTCATTGGTCTAGGACTGTATAGTGCGGGACCTTTGTTATGGCACATCGGGTCTCATCTTGCTCTCTCTCTCTCTCTCTCTCTCTCTCTCTTTCTCTCTCTCTATCATACTCGTCGTGGCACCTCGGGTCCCGTCCCGATGACGTGCCAAAACAAAGGCCCCGTGCCCAAGCCATAATAATTATATAATGTAAAAACAGCCTTACGGGTTAATGGAAGATTAATTCGAAATAGCAGCACGTTATTGGCTGAAATGAGTTTGACATGAGATTAAAAGTCTGTTATATTTGATGGCTCTTCCAGAAACCGGTAGTGGTACAGTAACTACCGGAATTGACTTGGCCAGCTACCGTTTCCTATTGTGCCATTTTTAGAGTTGCTGATAATTATCTAAAGTAAGCCGAATTCTTAAACTGCTGAAGAGCCGGTCAATTGAAAGAAAAAGAAAGAATTGGCGCGAAGAAATTAATTATTTGAGTGTCTTTGCAAACGCCGATTACGGAACTAAAATGTTGCCCAAAAAAATCTGTGCCAATATTCAAATCTAC
The DNA here is from genome assembly GCA_963457715.1 of Argyresthia albistria. NCBI lineage: Eukaryota > Metazoa > Arthropoda > Insecta > Lepidoptera > Argyresthiidae > Argyresthia > Argyresthia albistria. The sequence goes on from OY735281.1 coordinate 5,756,401, forward strand.
TTTTCGCAGTGCGAATGTTTATTTATTTATTTATTTATTAATACACAAAACAGCAGTACAGACAAACATTACAACATTAAGATTAGAACAAACATTTCCGTCTGCAACGCCAAAAGCATGTGTATACAGCATTACTGACACACTTTACAAGGAGCACATGTTGTGCTGGCGCCAAAACTTAAATCACTAACTAGGTACCTATAGATATAATAATTATTTAGTGTACCGCACGATAGGCAGTGGATGCGGGAGGCACAGGACCGGAGCGGATGGCGTGGTAGAGAAGAGGCCTGTACCCAGCAGTGGGTAGGTGTGGGTAGGTGTGGGCTGATTGAATGAATGAATGAATGAATGAATAAATGAATCAATGAATGAATGAATGACCGCACGATGTGCTGGATAACGTAACAGTCACTCTGGTAATATTTTATTTTTTATTTTTACGGATTGGTAGAGCTTTGTGGTCTAGTGGGTTTCACGCTTTCTTCTCACGTAGGAGGTTCAGGTTTGAATCCCGGTGATGGCCATGTACCAATGACAGAAGTATTATTTGTTCTGCGGTGATGGGCTAGCCCCCTGTAACGCAAAATGGAGTATTGAATCAGGTAATCAACAGCGTTACAAAACAGGCATATCCTTAAAATTAACACCAATTACATAGCCAATAATGGATTACCCCAAAAAGATCCTTCCTTGTTATGTCCGACTACAAACTTTAGGTAAATTCACACCTTCGTTCCGATCCCTGGTTATTAAATTACATGTGTTTTAGTAAGGCAAAAAGAAGAAACGGACTAGTAGAAGCACAGCTGCTGCACAGCACATACCAACATTACTAAGTATAAATAATCAAGAAATAATCCTCTTTTCTTACAGGCGTACCATTTTTGTTAACAACTTGAACTCATTCACTAAATTCTTGGAGCCAATAAAGTCAATGTTGCGACGTTTCCCGCCAAAATGGTCCGCCATGATTTCGTTTTGATAAAGATAAGATAAAGATTGATTGGAGAGTCAGAAACCTATGAATATGGATATGAATACCTGGCTGTGGTGTGGAGTAAGGACCAATCTTACTCGTATAGTCGTATCCGGTTGAATTGAATCCGAAAATCCGATACTTATCCGTCAAGTTAGGGAGTGGGAGTAGAGTAAGCTAGGGAGTTCATTGACCGTTCAGACCAGACAGACAGTAAGCTGAAACTTGCTCAAGGCAATGATTACTAGATATGCACAGAAATTAGGAGGAAAAATATCGAAAAATAATGAAAAATATGTAAGAAAATAAAAAAGAACAATGACATAAGTAAGACAACAGACCTGTGAAACATACGGTAGGTATAAAAATAGCGCGATTCACCGAATCCGAGTTCCGACGCATCATCAAACAAAATTGTAACATGAATTTTAATTCCAAAAAACTCGGCTTTGAACTATTTTTAACGATTTTACAAAACTACTATGTAAGGGCAATTAATGGGTTTATTTTTGAGAACCTCTCCTGTTCTCAAAAATAAACCCATTAATTGCCCTTACTTATGTAAGTACCCAATATTTTTGATTTCCAACCAAAAATACCTTTTAGGTAAATCCCAACACGTAATTTTCGGCCTTCTTTCTTTAGCAAGCTTAGAACCTCTTTCGTTTTCTCTGTCTAGCGCGTTGTCTAGCCGCCGGGGGGAGGGCGCTGAAGGGACGCGGGGGGGTCTAGACTCGCTCAGCTGATCGAATACGGTTGCTAGGCAAGCTTATGGAGGTCTTTATTTTTTGGTGACAAATAGGTAGGTGCATTTGTCAGTTGTGAATAAACAGGTGGATTGTTTCAAATGCTCAGTTTATTAGGTTCTACTCAGAATTTAAGAGCTAGAATCAGTCATTGTAATATTAATCATTGTTTGCTATATTTTTTTTGCTATATTGAATTGCTAAGCAGCACATTAGAGCAAGTCCCGTTTTCCTATTTGTCGATACCGCCATTTCTAAATATAAAAAAAAAATACTTTTTCACCGAAAGAACCACACACGCGTGACAGGTGTGAAAGCCAGACTTCCTTCGCGCGAAATTGCAGCCAAAAACGAAGTAAAATGCGTAAAAAGTTGACAATACAGTTAGTCCGTGGGAAGATCGGCAGATGGCTCAAGACTGCGTTATAAAAGAAAAAAAGATTCGCTGGCGTACACTACTTACAATGGGGTAGTTTTTTATTTGTAAATAATGTCAGTTTCTCTTTGCTATGATGTTGGATTAATTGGGATATTTTGTTAAATTTGTTAAGCATCAAACATACGCCAAAGTTTGTTCGCCATGTTTAAAGTTAACCTGTATATAAAGACGTTTCATCGTACCGTGCCACCAACTCAGCTGTTCAGTTGATAGCGGTCGCTAGTGTCATAGTAGTCTTCATAATAGCGGAGATTGAAAGCGCGCACCAAGGAGGTCGTGTTCGTGCGCCCCAACTTCCGGCTGGGCGCGCTCGGCTTCCTGGCGCTGGACGTGCTCTCCGCCGAATGGTACCCTTCCAGCTCCGGCAACTACGCGCTCAGCGACCTCGTGGCGGCGGCGCGGCGCTCGGCTGGGTGCAGCGCAACGTGCGCCACTTCGGCGGCGGCGACCCGGCGGCGTCTATTTGATGGCGGATGACAAGTCCGTAGTACCAATTTTTCCCACCTGAACAGCTCTCTTCCCCGTTTCCACGCATCTCGCTCCTGCGCCGATTCCCACCAGTTGTTGTTGTGGTCCCTCAGCTCGTCACTCCAACGTTTTCTAGGGCGGCCTCGACCTCACTTTGCGTTTTGTGGGACCCAGAGTGTCATTTGTTTGGCCCATCGGTCCGGTTGCATACGAGCAACGTGGCCGGCCCAGTCCCACTTCAATTCGGCCGCTTTTTCTGCTACGTCTTTTATTTTAATTTTGGTGCGCAACTCGGTGTTCCGGTCCGGACACGGTCCAGCAACCGGACCCCCAAGATACTGCGCTCCAATTTCGCTGGAAAACCTCGAGTCTAAATGTAGTCTTTAGGGGCACTACCTATAATAAATTCTCAAAATATTACTAACTAATTGAATAGAGTACAGTACAGTAACTGTATTTAGAGATACATATTACATATATAAGTTTTGGCTGTGCGGAACCATGATATCGATAACTGCATAGTCCCATGTGTTTTGGGGCGATCCTTCAAAACCCAGTTAACCATTCGGTTAACTTCATAATAATAATGACAACTCAAGTATCTGTGAGATATCAAATTACTCAGATGGAGTGAAAGATCGGCCCTTAAAAAATAATAAAAAAATATACGCGTGTAGCACCGTACACGTGTTAGAAGTAAAACTTCTGTAGCTAGATCATTAAGTGGTACCTATACTATACACCTATACCTACCTATACTAAAAGAGATTTAAATTTCCAATTTTGAGATCCAATCTCTGCTTCAAGTTACTTTTATGTTTCAGACGTCCGATTATTTGAAATTATTTTATACTTGTACTTACTTTTAATACGTCATGTCATTTATTTCCCACCATTCCTTATCTACAATTTGTCGCGCTCGTGGTGATATACTTAACTCATTCAATAGTGTCACTACTATTTGCATCTCGCTCAGATTATATACCATCTGACGTCACGTCTTTAAGCCGTCTCGCTCAAATGTATGCATTGCTTTGCTTGTCTCTGTGCCCAGTCCCTTTATTTAATTGATCGAGTACGTATTTTCAACTATTCCAAGTTAATGTGTACCTGCGGGGCTACCATAAGGCTTGCCACTCACCTCAGTCGCGCAGATAAATGACAAAGAAGATGGCTAAATCAATATATGGACGACTGCCCCAGACATGTACAAAGACTTCTCAACAGCCAATAGCATTTAAATATTCATTCATAAATTTAATTTACTGCGTCTGTATTTAGTTTGTAGAACTTGAAGAAAAAAAAATTAAATATAGGTAAATAAGAGTTGTTACTCAATACTCCGTGATTCCAATATGATTCCGTGACCTTTGCCGTCGCTAGAAATAAGCACCATTTTGCAATAACATGCAACATAACGCCATCTAGCCACTCCTCTGGAAACCTCCCGTTTTCAACAGTTTTGCTAGTTGGCAATTATGTTGCATGTTATTTTTAACGATGGCAAAAGTCACTAATCAATGGCGGAATCATAGAGTATGAAGTGACAACTCTTAATTATTTAATCATTTCCTTCAAGTTCTACAAACTAACTAAAGACGCAGTAATTTATGAGAGAATATTTAAATGCTATTAATTGGCTGTTGAGAAGTCTTTGTACATGTCTGGGGCAGTCATTTTGCCAAATTGCCAACTCCTTTCGCGTCTCAATGATGTTTCTCCATAAAATAGCGCGCATTCATTATGATATGACCTATGACATTAAATTGTGACAAAATGCGTGGCTGGGGTGACTGGCGTGCCTTATGCTACCCCCGCTAACCTATACATACCTACTTTGCTAGGATTTTTTAGGGTTACTTCATCGCGAAGCGATGACGTAACTCTTATTTAATTTTATTCTTGACATTTCCTTAGTCCGCCATACGACATACCTCGATTTTGATATTTTACTTCAACATTATTGACTGGCATGAAGCATTAACTTTAAAATTACAAAAGCTTATTAAAATCAAAATCGTATAATTTCAACAGTTATAACAACATTCAACAATTTAAAATATGTATTACAAAAATTACATACAAACAAATAAGCGAAACAATAAGCCATTAAACTTATGGCTCTGTAAGCTGTAGACCTCGCTTTGGCCGTTTACTACAGATAAACATTAAATAGGTAGGTATAACACGTACTTAGTAGCTAAACTGCTAATTTGTGACTTGAACTGCACTATATAATAAAAAGTGGCTTTAGAACAGTTCTAGGTACCTACTTATTGTTTTCAAGAAGTCTTAATGCAGCCATCCATCACATCGGAATTTGCTTGAAAACTAAATATCACATTTGGATGATTCTAAGTGACTTTATGCGATTACTAGCTGCCCGTTGCGCGACTACGCAGCGCATTTTAGGTACCTATTCCATAGTTACCGGCCACAAAACGATTCGTTCATCATTTTAGAAATCCATATCGACCCGTGTGACATTGATGAAACTCTTTTCTTACAAACTGTATGGATCGCATCGCACAACTGTCAAACATAAGTTCCGGTTCCAACAAAGAGGTTGAACGAAGTAGTTTTTGGTCACGTCACTGGTTTTGGCCATACCGGAAATCAAGAACTCGTGGAAGAATGCTTAAAATAATTTTTATTTGTTAACGTTTCATCAGGTTTTTCTCTCACTAATTAACATTCTTTATTGTACGAATGTATTATTATCTTATCTGATTAGTTAAAAACCGTATTGAAAATAGTTGCGGTTTTAAAAGTCTTCAGCCGACCCTGACGTCACCGATTCCAATTTCCGTTACATTTCTTAGCCACTCGTGATAGCACCCGGCTAATAGCAATTGAAAAGCAAATATATGAATAACCCACAGTTGAGAGGTTAAATAAATTTTACCCCCGTGCCCCAAGAAGTTTTACTTCAATAATTGTTTGATGCTTTAACCATTTTCCTTTTTTTTTTCAGGATGGCCTGGGGTGCGATTCTCGCACATTCGATATATGGATATCGACAGCTAAGTACATCGAGTGTTTTGTATGGCAATCACTCGATATAGCTGTCGATATCCGTGTATCGAATGTGCGAGGTTCGTAACCCTGTCCGAAATGTCCCAAACACGAATTACCTAAGGTATCTAGTACTTTACTTGAGTACCTAAAGTAAAGTAAGTGTCTATTCTTTGCACGTTACGTAGTGGCATATTATTATTTTTGGCTTGTTGTTGTTAAAAGCCTTGACATAAACTTGTAATTAAATAATATGAAACGACTGTACTTATAATTAAGCCATACGACTAAATAAATAAATTATTTTTGGCTATACATATTTACATAATAATGATGATGTAACTGTATAATTAACGTTAATAATGATAAACTTGACACATACTTTTTGTGATTTTTGCGAATTCTTCATATGTGTAATGCAACGCATGTAACAAAGATCGCATCACTCATATCTTTACCCTTATATGACTAAAAATACTTGCAATTCTTGATCCTTCGAAATATCGGTGCATTTATGAAATATGGTTTAGATTAGAATGTAAAGTGTAGACCTCAAATGATATTGAATGATTTTTATAAAACTAAGGAGCTTGAGCTTGGAGCTACTCGGAGCTTTGTCAATCAAGAAATAACTCAAAATTATGAAACATAATCCTTTAAATATTCTCAATTAACCCTCAAACTAGGAAGAAACTTTGGTTTTATCGAAATCATCCAATATTCCTAATTCATCAAAGTTATATTTTGATGAATAATATTTTTTCAAATGTTTGTCAAATAGTCAATTTGTTTGTCAGTTTGTCAATAACCCCATGTTTTTGTTTTCTTGTGTTTTTTGCCGTCAATGCCAATTTTATTGGTGCTTACGACAAGTCTTTAGCATTTTCTGTTCTCCCCCTTAACTGGAACCCGTAGATCCGAACTTGTGAGCTCTTGCCGACTGGGGTGGCGCCACTGAGCGATTTTTTTAATCACAAAAAAATGCCATTGTTTTTAAAAATATATATTTTTGCCGTTCATACAACGATTTTCAATATTTTACTGGGATATTTAACAATATTATTTATTGTCAAAGCGTATTTTTCACCGCAATTGATGGGTGATAAAATTGTTGCTAACTTATGGCGTGTTTCAAACGGTCTCAATAAGCTGTACATTGCAGATTTATCTGTAGTTTTACAAACAAAATTAATGAGTTTTCTGTTAAATCTTGATCACCATGATATCTTTCACCTTAAAAAAATACCAAAAAATCTCTAGACTTTCGCATGAAAAAGAGGTTTATATGTGTGATGATCGCGTCAGTAGTGTTTACTGCCCCACACAAGTTTGGTTATACGTGGACACAGTTTTGGCGGGAAATGTTCGTCGACTTCGGTTTCCTTTATTATTTATTGTTTTGTATGTTTTTAATTACTATGATCAGCCACAGCTCATGATGAATTGATTCGGTATTCGACAAGGTACTTAGTGTCAATTTTTCCATCCTCAGATAACGTTTATCTGTCTATTTATCTGAGGCATCTAACATTTCACACGTACATGAAATATCTAATAAAGTTATCTGACTAATTATCCGTCTCTTGATAGACCGGGGCTAGTCTATTTGACTATGTCTAGAGTTGTAGCATTGCCTGTGCACAATGGCTTGGCACTATCAGAATGGTATATTTCCAGCATTTGTATTTGTATTTTTCTAACTCAATTTTGATTTACGTGACGACTTCTAGTATTTCATAGAACTCATCAACAAAATTATGGCATTAAAATAACGTATTATATCTTAAAATTAAAACATATTTTTTTATTGATTATCTGAATTATGGTTGGTCATAATAAGTCTTTTGTTTAATTGTCTTGATTTGTATTTGTTGTTTTCTTTGTTTTTGTGCCTTCAGTGGTGTCTTTCTCTATAATAATAATTTATTTTGAGATAAGTGCTTTAGGGGCATTTACGACTAAGTAAGAAGTTTGAATATTGTTTAATTAAGCATAGTTTGCTTATTCTACTAACTAAAATGCTCTGGTAGGTAAAATCTAGTACTGTAATTGATAAACATCATCTACAGTAGGTACTGAGAATTCTATATTGTGGGGAAAATACTTTATTTTATATCTTTCTTTTCCGGCCAGCGGGAATGACACAAAGTGTTATTCATGAAACTGTTGACAAATAGTAAATAACCGCCCAAGTGCGAGTCGGTCTCGCGCACGAAGGGAAACCGCAAAAAAAATATGTGTGGGAGCCCCCCCTAAATAATAATTTTTTTTTTCACTTCTCATGCTCGTAAAGTTCGTCTTTATGTCGGGTATAGCCAGCATAAAATCAAATTTTATGTTCTAGAGCATAAAGTAAAATCTTCGTCTAAATCTCAGACTCTGACAAAGGTCGTCAGGTAAACAGCCACATACACCTATGCTAAGTGCCACTGCCGGCGGCCAGAGCCGGCTGCGGAGGCACGTCCAAAAAAAAATGTTTAATGGCGGGAAGTCCTTATTTTTTCTCGGTAATTTCAATTTGCAATTATTTCATAATATTTACTTTTTTTGCAATATTTCTGTTTAATTTCCTCACAATCGAAGTGAAAAGCAGAGTGTATAACTCGTACATAAAACCCATTTTAAAATGGTGCGTTTTATGCCCTTGTTGTACAATCTACTATTAAGTAAATAATATACTCAATAATATTGTGAACATTTTAAGCGTCTACCTGCTACCATTATCAATATCGAGCAAAAATGAGCAAAAAAAATCACGTTTGTTGTATGGGAGCCCCCTTAATATTAAATTTCTTTTGATTTTTAGTATTTGTTGTTATAGCGGCAAAAGAAATACATCATCTGTGAAAATTTCAACTGGCTAGCTACCACGGTTCATGAGATACAGCCTGGTGACAGACAGACGGACGGACGGACGGACGGAAAGACAGACAGCGAAATCTCAGTAATAGGGTCCCGTTTGGCACCCTTCGGGTACGGAACCCTAAAAAATTAAGTGTAGCCCATAATGTCTTCATCGAGAGGCACAGGCCTTTACCAGGTTACGAGATAACCAACCCGCACTGAGCCAATTCTAATCCAATGAAGAGAGAAGAGAAGAGAGAAGAAGAGAAGAAGAGAGCATGTCACGTGGCTGAGTGAGGTAGTAGGTTGTATAGTACTGTATTACATCCATTGGTGAGACTGTATAGCCTGCTAACTTTCCTGGCCAGTGACGCAGTCGACGGAGAACAAAGAAGAGAGAAGTCAAAGATAAAAGTAAAATAACCGGCCAAGTGCGAGTCGGACTCGCGCACGAAGGGTTCCGTACCATTATCTGTAGCTGTAGACCTCGCGAGTATGTCGGTGGGAAAGCTGAACTGCTAACACACAATATATAATTTTCTTTCAATAACACATACAAACTTATGAATGTACCTGGTTACGTACATACAGTATGAAAGTAGCCGCACCAATAACTTTGTAAACTACATTTTGCGATTTGAAATACAATCTATTGACTTTTCACTAAAATAATATAGTCTGTGTCACTCTCACGATCTCCACAAATCTAACGACACCTCATTTGTTAAAATCCGTCAAGCCAATTGGGCTATATCGGTTTTTTTTACATTTTCAAACCCCATATCTCCGCCATTTTGAAAAAAATCTAAAATCTGGCTCGAGTAAAAAATTCTATTTATTTTTCCAACCTGCTCACAAAATTTCACGAGAATCGGTTCATAAATGCGACCTGTAGAGGAGAACAACCGGACATACGAAAGCATTTTTGCCCAAACCTGAAACAGAGACGCTTCGCTCGCTTCGCTCGCTCGGTCAATAAAAAAAAAACGCAAAAAAAAAAATGTATGGGAGCACCCCCTAAATATTAGTTTAATTTTAATTTAATTATTTATTTTTTAAGTAAATAATATACTCAATATATTGTGAACATTTTAAGCGTCTACCTGCTACCATTATCAATATCGAGCAAAAATGATAAATTTCTTTTAATTTTTCGTATTTGTTGTTATAGCGCCAACAGAAATACATCATCTGTGAAAATTTTAACTGTCTAGCTGGTGACAGACAGACGGAAGGACGGACGGACGGACGGACGGACGGACAGCGAAGTCTCAGTAATAGGGTCCCGTTTGGCACCCTTCGGGTACGGAACCTTAAAAACGCAAAAGAAAAATAATTGAGATTAAAATTTTGTTTTTCTTATTCTTTTTTAAGATACAAATCTGACAGATGATACAATACATTTTCAGATGACAAAATTGGTATATGGTAGTAATATGGTATTGCTAATAAGACTAATAAACTAATATCATTTGTTAGTGTTCGTATGGAGAGAATGCTTGACAGCTGGAGGGTTAACATCTCACAAGTGTATGAAATGAACGACAGAATATCAGCGTTGCAGGACTTGCTGCAAGTCCTGCAGCACATGCTGAGTCGGAACCCATTCGCTGTTGCGGCACACACCACATGGGGAATTTGGTCATATTAATTTGTCTATTTAAAGAAAAACCGTGTACAACCATGATTTGTTAGTTTTTAGTAATTTATTCTCTCTGTGTACCTCTTTACCTATATGGCCATGGCTTGTGTTGTGTATATTAACAGTAAATAAATTGATATTCTATTCTATTCTATTCTAAATGTCATAAATTGTTTTTTCATCTGGGGTTGAAACATCGCCCTTCAGTTGTGATGTTTGAAAGCTAGGTAGGTACTGAATGTCAACTTTTTGTCCTATGAATAAACACATTGAATCTTTGTAAGAGTTTTTATTTTTATGTAAGTAATGTAACTTTATAAAGTAAAGTATTTAGGTCAAGAGCTGCAGAAGATTCAAAGAAATCACAGCCATTTTCAGCTAAAAACAGTTTAGGTTGTCTGATCATTGCCTGAATAATTAAAATATTCCGAATAAAATAAGCCGATCCACAGATGTATAAAAAAAAAAGATACGCGTGTAGCACCGTACACGTGTTAGAAGTAAAACTTCTGTAGCTAGATCATTAAGTGGTACCTATACTATACACCTATACCTACCTATACTAAAAGAGATTTAAATTTCCAATTTTGAGATCCAATCTCTGCTTCAAGTTACTTTTAAGTTTCAGACGTCCGATTATTTGAAATTATTTTATACTTGTACTTACTTTTAATACGTCATGTCATTTATTTCCCACCATTCCTTATCTACAATTTGTCGCGCTCGTGGTGATATACTTAACTCATTCAATAGTGTCACTACTATTTGCATCTCGCTCAGATTATATACCATCTGACGTCACGTCTTTAAGCCGTCTCGCTCAAATGTATGCATTGCTTTGCTTGTTTTAGAAATCCATATCGACCCGTGTGACATTGATGAAACTCTTTTCTTACAAACTGTATGGATCGCATCGCACGCTGTCAAACATAAGTTCCGGTTCCAACAAAGAGGTTGAACGAAGTAGTTTTTGGTCACGTCACTGGTTTTGTTTATCCAGGTTTATCCCAGCCAGCGGCGGCGGCGGCGGCGGCGCCATCTTGGCCATACCGGAAATCAAGAACTCGTGGAAGAATGCTTAAAATAATTTTTATTTGTTAACGTTTCATCAGGTTTTTCTCTCACTAATTAACATTCTTTATTGTACGAATGTATTCTTATCTTATCTGATTAGTTAAAAACCGTATTAAAAATAGTTGCGGTTTTAAAAGTCTTCAGCCGACCCTGACGTCACCGATTCCAATTTCCGTTACATTTCTTAGCCACTCGTGATAGCACCCGGCTAGTTGCAATTGAAAAGCAAATATATGAATAACCCACAGTTGAGAGGTTAAATAAATTTTACCCCCGTGCCCCAAGAAGTTTTACTTCAAAAATAAGTTGCTCTGATCAAATCAGTTTGTATACAATACAATACAATAAATCTTTATTTCAGGACATAATAATCCCATATCCATATATACCTTAAAACTAGACATAAATATAAAATATAACAATATTAACTAGCCTAGCTAGGGATTTTATTCTTCGGTCTCGCTTCCCTATAGCGTCGGTAGACGATGCCCTCCGGCCAGTAATCTTTGGCCAGGAACATTGTCTTGAGGTCCGCTGGCACCCGAAGTTTGAAGGACAGAAAGTCCTTGGGTCGTTCTGACTTCAAAAGCTCTATCTGCACTGTCGAAACCTCTGTCTGCTTGTGACCGTGCGGTGGATTCCTCTTCAGCCTTTCCAGGATGTGACGCTCAATAACTAGACCAGCCGTTACATCTTGAATAACGGAAACGGATATTTGCAATCAATACCATTTTTTGTAGAATCGGATTTGAGGGCTAAAAAACTACCCTTTTTGCAAAAACACGAGCTACCTACCCTTTTTGCAAAAAAAACTATACTTTTCGCAAAAAAACACCCTTTTGCAAGGGTAGTTGATCAAAGGTATTGTTGAAAGCCCCTTTTCCTTGCACCTGGCTTTTAAAAATGTTGTTATTAGTGACGACATGGGCCAATAGATTCTAAGTAAGTACCTACTATGTGACATATTTTCGTCCATGGTGACTAGATCTTTATGGACAATATCGTAGGTACATAACGGTACAAGAAGATAAGTCAAATAAAGCTAATACATGGAGATGGATGAGACAGCCACCCACGTTCTACTGGAATGTTCTGGTGTGGCCACCTACTAGATTTACTATACAGGAGCTGGGTTGGCAGGAGTAGTGCCCCCAACCCGCATCACGCAAAATAGGCGCAAATAACAGTCGTCGAGTTGCGGAAACCAAGCCCGCGATAACTATAACTATAAGCTAATACATAAATACACACAATATACTCACGCACTTTTCCCGGAAGAGAGGTAGGCAGAGACAATAGAGCCCGACTTGCTATTGCTGCGACCCTGGCGTACATGCTCGCGCCGCTACAAATAAAAATAAACCTAAAATCCCAAAGGTTGTGGGACGAGCCGCTCTGCCTCCAAATGAAAAGGAATAACCGGCCAAGTGCGAGTCGGACTCGCGCATGAAGGGTTCCGTACCATTATCTATAAAAAGCCGCAAAAAAAGAGATGTTGTATGGGAGCCCCCACTAAATATTAATTTAATTTTAATTAATTAATTTATTTTTTAAGTAAATAATCAACTCAATATATTGTGAATATTTTAAGCGTCTACCTACTACCATTATCAATATCGAGCAAAAATGAGCAAAAAAAATCACGTTTCTTGTATGGGAGCCCCATTAATATTAAATTTCTTTTGTTTTTTAGTATTTGTTATTATAGCGGCAACAGGAATACATCATCTGTGAAAATTTCAACTGTCTAGCTACCACGGTTCATGAGATACAGCCTGGTGACAGACAGACGGAAGGACGGACGGACGGACGGACAGACAGCGAAGTCTCAGTAATAGGGTCCCGTTTGGCACCCTTCGGGTACGGAACCCTAAAAATAAACCCTAAACCCTAATAACCCTAAAAAAGTAGGAGAGTCTTGTCAACGCAGCAAGTGACTCAGCAGAGCGTGCTCGTCTGCTCGCAACCAGGGAACGAGAGTCAGGGCACTGGCTGCACGCCGTCCCGTCCAGACAGCTCAGCACACTTCTGGAATATAGGACCACCCTCACGCTCACTCTCTGCCTGCGATTGCGGGGGTAAAAACCAACGAGGTACATCGCTGCCGCTGCGGCGCCAGGGTGTGCCAGCAAGGACACCACGGCCTGTCCAGCATCTACAGCGCCGGCCGCTCTTCCAGACATGCTGCCCTGAATGATGTCATCCGTCGAGCCCTTTCTAGCGCGGGCGTACCGTCTATCCTGGAACTGCCAGGTATAGCCCGCGACGACGGCAAGATATTTTTTATATCATAGAGTGCCAAAGTGTGTGTGTGCGCTGATGCAAATAAATAGATAAAATACAAATACAAATACAAACGATACTTTTTACAAATCCTTTGCATAATCTTTCAATCGTAAGACTTGGTCATAATCATAACTTCTGACAGGTGTCACCTTTTTTGCCTGGTTTCACTCAAATATCTCGCAGTGACACTTAGTCGATTTCGCTCATAACATAAATTTATGTTCTAATTAGTCTTCTATCGACCTGTTCAAGTTTTAATTCGATATCCTTGCAAAACACCTTTATTTTCCAATATTTAGAATATTTTCCCACCAAAACTTGTGTAAATATGGCAAAATTGTTTTTCATAACACCTGCACACGTGTCGATAGAAGACTATTATACCAACAATTTATGTCATGAGGGAAATCGACCTAAAGTGTCACTTAAGATATTTGATTGACCCCAGTCAAAAATAGCGACACCTGTCAAAAGTAGTGACCCCTGTAAACAAAGTGACATCTGTCAAAAATATTAAGTAAAATTATCACCAAGTCTTACGATTGAAAGATTTTGCGAAAGATTTGCAAAAACTAGCTTTTGGCACTCTATGATATGAAATATCTCGCTTAGGTCAAACTTTAGGACACTTTTCTTTATGACGTAATTTGTTGGTACAATAGTCTTCTATCGATGTGTGCAGGTTTTCATTCAATATCTTTTTAAAACAACTTAATTTTCCCGTATTTACACATATTTTCTCACCAAGTGGGAAGGATTCGGAAGGATTCGTAATAACTCTGGAAGGATATTTGAATTATTACAAGAAATGGAAAAAAATATGGGTGATTGCCCATCTATCTATACCTCAGGGATATTTTTTACTAGGCATGGGGATAGTGACGATACAAATTATCGATATTCTGACTAAAGTTTCTGAATGTTTCAAGCAAATAATTTATGTTTAATATACAGTTTTTAATTTTATTTATATACAATTAACTTACTACTAAAAACAATTACTTAATTTAAATAAAAAATATCCTTAAGGTCACCGCCGCTGTCGAGTGGCAGGGTGCCCAACATGCTGGCACCATTACCTCGCTGTATCGCTAGGCTAATGCGCTGAGCGAGGTAGGTGCCAGCTCTAGAATCATCTGACGCTTCGACGAGTCTCTTTGCAACCTCTTGTCTGCAACGAGTCTCTTTGAACAAGTGAGGTTTACATTTCAAGAGACAGGTAGTCAGGTACATACATAAACAATAAAATCTGATGTGTAGGTGGGGTAGGTACATGTATCTAGATCATAATCATCATTGACACGCACTACCATACCGTTGTTCTGAAACTTTGGTTTCCGGCGTCGCGATCTCGTGATGCGGGATGAGGCATGGCTGCGCGGCGGGAAAAGCTAGGCCACGCCCAAACCATGAAAAAATCTGGCAAGCCCCAGAGCCTTAAAGACTCGCCGAACGTCGGTCCCCCACGGCAGGAGGGTCTGCACGCTAAACGGCACAAATATGTAGCCCTCCCCAAGGGCGGGCGGTATATTTGCGCCGTTTGAGACCCTCCGCAGAGTCCGCCGCGGCACCGGCCCTGGAAGAAGTCGCTTGTATATGGGATGGCGCTAGTGTGTCAACACACGCTGCATGCCATAATACCAACGACTTCCCATGCAGTGAGACGTCCGTCTATACAAATCGTGCCGTAATGTAATAAGCTCTTAAGGGTTATAAAAGTTGTAAGTACATAAAATTGAATTGGATAGGTCAGTTGTTTATTTACACAATCACAAAATACATTAATCATAATCACACAATAAATCAATAATAACAACGTGAAACATTCCGTACCGTACCGACCGTTTTGTTTGACAGTTCCAAAAAAGTATCCCATAATACTATAAAAACCGGCCAAGTGCGAGTCGGACTCGCGCACGAAGGGTTCCGTAACATTATCTATAAAAAACCGCAATAAAAATCACGTTAGTTGTATGGGAGCCCCCCTTAATATTAAATTTCTTTTGTTTTTAGTATTTGTTGTTGTAGCGGCAACAGAAATACATCATCTGTGAAAATTTCAACTGTCTAGCTACCACGGTTAATGAGATACAGCCTGGTGACAGACAGACAGACAGACGGACGGACGGACAGCGAAGTCTCAGTAATAGGGTCCATTTAGCACCCTTCGGGTACGGAACCCTAAAAATGACGCGCCCCACTTCTTCACCATTATGAATATCGAGCAAAAGTATCACGTTTGTTGTATGGGAGCGCCCCCCCTTAAATGCATGATGTTTCCTTTTTTGATAAAAAAAATATATGTTGTAGAAAAATATGTGAAAACTACTAAAAAATAATAAAAAAAATGTTATATTTTGTTTTCGTTAAAAAAAAAACTGAAAATCCTGAATTTTTTTAATCCCCCTATAAAATATAAAAAAAAATATTCATTATTATTTATGGTCAAATTTAAAATAATTAACTTCATTACAAGTTTCATTTATATTGAATTAATTAAATATTTAAAACATGGAATTCATGGCGATTTAAAAAAAATATATGAAAATTTTGCTTTGTTCTCTCTGGGATCAAGTTTTCGACCTTCCGTAACATTTTATTGATTTTTGAAGTTATGAAGAATATTGCTTTCATTTTTGTTCTACATTTTAATATACAAGAGTATATAAAACAATGTTTTAAAACACAAACAAATTATTTATCTATTTTTTATTTATTTTTAAACAGTATGTACCCAAAAGGGTACACTATGCATTTAAGTGTTAATATTAAATTTCTTTTGATTTTTAGTATTTGTTGTTATAGTGGCAACAGAAATACATCATCTCTGAAAATTTCAACTGTAGCTATCACGGTTGAGATACAGCCTGGTGACAGACAGACGGACGGACGGACGGACGGACGGACACATAGCGAAGTCTCAGTAATAGGGTCCCGTTTGGCACCCTTCGGGTACGGAATCCTAAAAACGACAATTTCACGGCTTGTACTGCCATCTCTCTGTCAATTTAGTCATTAGCTATCCGACACTAGATGACAGTAGTTGCACATACAGGTGTGTTACATTACTGCCATCTGTTTTAGAATTTTATAACTATTGGGTAATAGATGGCGGCACTGGTTACCGCGGTTTAGTAACGCTATTGTATGCTAGAGGGCTCTGTATGTCAATAATTCATGAGTTTTCTAAGAGTAGTTTTAAGTTTTATCTTCCCTAACCTAATTGATCGTCTTTTATTTTCTGATTATCACTCAAGGTTGTTCATTCCATTATGGGTGCCCAACTGGATGGACATACTATAATTTTATAATTTAAAATGTTTAACATTCCGTTTGCTGTGTCGAACGGAACGTGAATGGTCAAGAGTCAAGTGACTTGTGAAATGACGGATGGATGACAGTTGACAGTTGTCCCACAAAGTCACAATTTCTTGATTCATTGTTCGATTCCTCCATAAAAAGTGTAAATTCCTCGCGATCTCAACTAATATAACCGACTATTTCAATAAACAACACACTCGCCGGCTCCGTACATCGTATTCGTGAAACAGCCATTGTTTTTTGTCACGGAATTCCGCAGAACCGTTGAACGCTTATGTGAGTACATTTTCGTATAAACATTTCCATCATTGTGTGAGCTATACTGCGAAGTGGGCGGCCTAAATAAAGGACAATAGCGTCTATGACACCCTGTATAGCGCACTCGGTGTTGCACTTTACCGATAAAGTGTTCATTTGTTTAGCAAAGTCATTCTGCAGCACGAGCTTGGTCCCCGTTGGATTACTTTACAGCTATAAACTACTTTCTCTTAAACTCCGCAAAGTCTATTCAAGGTACTAGTATCAGTCTGAAAGCTACTGTACTAGATGTGCCCTTGGAACTGTAGTTCCATATGCCTGAACAGCAAATTATTTACAAGACTGGTTCTAATTTTAAATAAATTACACATGATACTATGTGTAGCTAGAAAACTATCTAACTATGATAGACTTAGACAGAGATGTCTTGTTACACTTAAGGTCGCGCTATTTTACAATATTCTTACTATTAATTCAATCAACACACAAGCAACTAGCAACAGTGTCAACATCCATCACCATGTAGATTTTTCTGGTTAGCATTCTAGAACTATTTGAGTACCTATATTGTGTGCTCACATGATCTTGACTGTAGCTTATCTGAAAACAGTAAGTAGGTATTTTATTTTATACTCATTACTTCTGAGTTGTCATTTGGCATGATCAGAATTACACTGACAAAAGGTACATAACATTAACTCAAGATATTTAATGAAAATATATTCAGTAATAATATCTTGGTCATAAAAATGTTGTAAATATTGAATAAAGTACATACAATATTGATTGCTCCTATTGTTAAAGTAGGTAACAAAACATTAAATTATTGTTACTGTGTTAGGTAACACTATTGGAACAATAATGTTTTTGTGTTTTATTTTCAGACCATAAAAGATCTTTGAAATGACCTGTCAATTTTTGTTGAGGATCAGCGCGTAGGACCATTAAAATTAATCATGGATACTGATAACGGTGAGTAAAATATTTATATAAATTGCACAACTTAAATACTATACACATGGCAAAATTAAAATCTGATTGATACTATAATCCGAGATTATTTCACTATCATATCTGTAACACTGCAGTTATTTCGTAAATCATAATTTCTTTATTTTATAAACAGATGTACATAATATGTCTACAGTTAAATTATAAAACCTATAGATTTACCAAATGTCAGATGATTTTTAAAAGCCTGTTCCAATCAGTCTCAATATAGCCGCCATTCTACGTCTAATTATGCGGCATTTCGTGAAAATAAGATTTTCTTTGGCAGGATTGATCTGTAGGTCCAAAGGATGGATTTAAGAAGTGGAGCCACCTGGAATTCTGATGCAGGGGAAAGAGGGAGAGGGGCAAAGTTTGTATGGACAAAAAAATATACTTGACCTATGAAGCTGTAATTTGGCAGGTAGGTAGTTTATAGATCCAGGACATAAGTTCAGTAATTTTTTCAAAGATCTCAAACTACCTACCTGCCAAATTACAGCTTCATATGTCTGGTTTTTTTTTGTATTTTGCAGAAACTTTAGCCCCCTTTTTTGGACGTTTGTGGAGGCAAATTACTGAACTTGCGTCCTGGTTCTTTAAACTTCGTACTTGCTAAGTTACAGCTTCATAGGTCAAGTATTGAATTTTTGCCCATACAAACTTTATCCCTCTTGCCCCTGCATCAGAAATCCAGGTGGCTCCACTTCTTAAATCCATCCTTTGGACCTACAGATCAATCCTGCCAAAGGACATCATTTCTTCACGAATCGCCGTATATTGCGACTTCTAGTGCTGTAGCACACACGCTATAAGCATATTAAATACAATAGAAAAATTCAAATGGTAACAAAACACAAAATAAATAAACAAACAATTATCAAGAGAAACATTCTTGTAAGTAATAGGAACAATAACAACAATATACATAACAGCAAAATTCCTCTAAGCAACTTAAAGATAAATAAATTGAACAGATAAATTATAAATGTTTGTAAACTAACATGGATTGCTGGAAGAAATATGTTATTGGAGATAAGTTCGCCTTTGTACACGTCATTTATTTATTTATTTGGGGTCATTTTTAGGGTACCGTACCCGAAGTGTGCCAAACTGGACCCTATTACTGAGGCTCTGCTGTCCGTCCGTCCGTCTGTCCGTCCGCCCGTCCGTCCGTCAGCGGGTCCTAGAGCACGAACCGTAATAGCTAGAAAGTTGAAATTTTCCCAGAATGTGTATATCTGTTGCCGCAACAACAAAAAATACTGAAATACGAGAAATATTACAAATTAAAGGGGGTCCGAGGGTATCGAGATATTTTGTCATAATTTTGCTGAATTTTATGAACTCGCGTGGAACTCGCAAGGGAATCAAAACCTATAGGGTACTTCCGGTTGGCCTAGGGTCATGAAATTTGGAATGAAGGTAGGTCTTATAGCAGAAGTAAAGGGAAAAATCCGAAAACTGAAAATTTCTGTCTGTCTGTCTGTCCGTCTGTCTCACCGTCTGTTAAGACTTTTTCTCAGAAACGCATGGAGGTATAAAGTTGAAATTAATATCGATTACTCAAGTCTGTGATCTCTTAAAGTTGTGAAAAAATTAAACTTATAGGTCAACGCAATCAAAAGATACCACAATTATGTCTCAATTTTGCTGAAATTGCTTGATATTCGCAAGGGAATCAAAACCTAGAGGGTACTTCCCGTTGACCTAGAATCATGAAATTTGGCTCGACGCAAGGTACAAGTAAAGGGAAAAATATGGAAACTGCAAATTGCTGTCTTTCTAAAAAAAAAAATTTGGTTTACATGGATGACATCACACTTTTGTTTTTTATGTTATGCTCTCCAAGTGTGATCGGAACCCTTGGTGCGCGAATCCTACTCGCACTTGGCCGGTTATTTTGTTTTTGTTTTGAGTTTTGAGTGCGTGTGTTAAGTTTTGTTATACGATAGCACGGTATTGCGACCCGCACTTGACCGATTTTTATCATATTAAGTTATCTGTATTATGTCATGTGAGTTAATAAAATAACCGGCCAAGTGCGAGTCGGACTCGCGCACGAAGGGTTCCGTACCACTATCTATAAAAACCCGCAAAAAAATAATGTATGGGAGCCCCCCCTAAATATTAATTTAATATTAATTAATTTATTTATTTTTTAAGTAAATAATATACTCAATAAATTGTGAACATTTTAAGCGTCTACCTGCTACCATTATCAATATCGAGCAAAAATGAGCAAAAAAATCACGTTTGTTGTATGGGAGCCCCCCTTATTATTAAATTTCTTTTGATTTTTAGTATTTGTTGTTATAGCGGCAACAAAAATACATCATCTGTGAAAATTTCAACTGTCTAGCTACCACGGTTCATGAGATACAGCCTGGTGACAGACAGACGGACGGACGGACGAACGGACGGACGGACAGACAGCGAAGTCTCAGTAATAGGGTCCCGTTTGGCACCCTTCGGGTACGGAACCCTAAAAATTTCAAAATTATAAATGTAATGTCACACCTTTTCGCATACACAATGGCAGAGAAACGGATATGAGTATACATTATACGGATTTGTAACATTAAGAGCCTGTTCCAAGCAAGAAGTCTTTATTTAGCTCTAGATAGATAGATATAGATAACTCATTTATTCATTGGACATGGTACACACACATAATTAATAACAACAAAAAACAGTAGGTACCTACAGCTGTGTGGTTATGTGACTGTACCACGGCAGTGAAATGGCCCTGACTCAGCAATGTCACAGACGAATCTGGAACGCTGGTATTCTGCCAGGGCCAAAGCGGACGCACAACAGTGGCTCTAGTACTTACACAATTTAATTTATACAAGTAATTACATAAGAAAAAATAATGAAATTAATTAGTTATGTTATTAATGGGATAGAAAATTAAATAATTGGTATTAAAAATTTAATTGGAATTGAATTGGCAATAAAAAAATGTATTTATTATCTAGGAGACATCTGTATAAAAGTATCGTGTACGGCATGTTAAAATAATCTAATGTTATGTTTATTTACTCACAGGTGAAGCGAATGAGTTAGATGAGAAGGCGCCATTAAAATCCGAGTAAGTCTTTTAATCATTTACTCATAATAACTATAACTATGGATTACCATTCCCTAAAGATCTTATTACATTACGCTGTCGGCAGGGCACGATTTGTATAGACGTCTCACTCTGATGGAACGACTAGAA
This sequence comes from Argyresthia albistria, assembly GCA_963457715.1. NCBI lineage: Eukaryota > Metazoa > Arthropoda > Insecta > Lepidoptera > Argyresthiidae > Argyresthia > Argyresthia albistria. Next base: position 5,777,686 of record OY735281.1, read on the forward strand.
AGAGACAGTGAGTCAGACAGGGCCCTGCCGACAGCGTAGTCTAACAGGCCCATTAAAGGGCGGTGGTGACTTTCTGCTTTTATTGGCCGAGCGAGCGAAGCGTCCAGTGGCATGATTCTCGCGCATTCGATAATGATATCTACACCTATGTCGAGTGATTTTGTATGGGAATCTATATATCGAAGGCGCAAGAATCATACACCAGTTTCGAGATTGGCCAAAAATGGGTTTGTCCCTCTGTCTGTTCTCGCCTGCAGGTCGCATTTTTTTAACGATAATTGAAACAAAAAGTAAACTAGAAAAAACCGACTTCCACAAACCCTATTTGATTAGATTGAGTTTAATACAAACTGTAACCCCTTGTCCCCCCCCCCCCGTTGGGGAATTAATTTTGTCAAATCCCATATCAGTGCTACCCCAGGCTACTAAGGAACCCCTGTACAAAGTTTCATGGCTCTAGGTCCACCGGTTTAGGCTATGCGTTGCCTGCCCGTCAGCCACGCATTGTATTTGTACCTAGTATTGAGCAGATCTGGTGGCCATATGTGGTCTTCATCAGCAGTTCCGCATCACAATATTATGCTTACCATGTGCATTTGCACGAGTTATTATGAAAAACACAAAAATCACTATAGGTCTGCCTATAGTATTTGAAGAGTTCTTTCGATTTCTCCAGGATCCCATCATCAGATCCTGACCTGGTATCAATGGGACCAATGGGAAGGTAAACCCTTTCAAACAAAAAAAAAAATCCATATCGGTCCATTCGTTTAGGCGCTATCGGGGCACATAAAAAAAAAACATCCGGAGTCCGGACGAATTGTAAACCTCCTCCTTTGGGAAATCGCGCTAATTCTTGATCAGTGCACACAGTTTGAATTGAATCTGTCCGTTTAAAGTGGGTCAAAATCGAGTCCAAATGAGTCGGTTACATACAAACACACAACAAACAAACAAACATACAGGTGAAGCTAATAAAAGCGTGAAAAAAACACGTTTCACTAACCCTTAAGTCACGACTAACGACGTTAGGCATGACCTAAAGTTACGACACCGATTTGGGAGGGGCGAAGTGCTTAGGTGCCCCTAAACTGACACCATATGTGGCAGTCTCATGTGTTAGAGAGAGACATGTGATATATAGACGAGATTGACGAACAACACCATGGACAACTGTCAAAAAACTAGGCTAGGATAGGATAGAACAAATCGATTGGTGAAACGGAACTTTAAGCTAAGTATTGCCTTAAATTAGGAGTTACTTAGTAAGGCGTTCCTTGTTCGACGTTAGTGAAAACGGGCGTATGTTGCCTGTACTTATGTACTTTATTGCTCAAAATAATACATTTTACAATGGAAAGTGGACAGCACATGACAAAGGCGAGCTTATCTCTATTAAGAGATTGATTAGAAGATTGAGCATTCGGGTAGCAACCAACCGGCCAATTAGGTTGATACCTAGAAATGTAATAGGTTTTCTTATCCACTTGAAGACATGCGAACTACAATCGATTATGAACTCTATATCCGTAGCTTGTAGATATTATTGTTGTTTGCTTTGGATTTTGTCACAAGAGCTCAATTGATAGTTGGTGTCATTGAGTGATCTAATCGCGTTTAGGGAGGGGACATTTTCAAGATAGCATTTGTTATCGATAACTTAGGAAATGGACGATAATGGCGTAGAACATCTAATGCTCTTGGCGAAGAACAGAGAGAACAGCCCCCCTAGACAAAGTTAAATGCTAACGCTGACGATAACTTTTTATGTATGCGATTTGACATTTGGCATCGCTAAGGTCACCTAGCGAATCCAAATGTCAAATTGCATACATAAAAAGTTATCGTTTCGTTTCGCCATCCTTAGCGTTTAACATTGTCTACAGGCACTGGACTTTGAAAAAAAAAACTTAACTTACGTCCTGGGTCTTTAAACTAACCACCACTCTCATCTCAATAACTTTCGCAGTTTGATCGGAGCAACTTAATTTTTCACTTCTCTAAATGAATCGGCTAGCCGCAACAGACCAAAATATTATTGATTCTTATTTTAAAGAGTCTTTTATGGTGCAATTTATTCAGAATGTTGTCTCTATCAACTCCTAAATTGCAATAAGTGTATAAAATGGCTCTTTTCTCTTTTAACTAGCAGTAAAATGTCGTTTTTAGGTTAGTATCTCAGAAGGAGAAACCCTTATAGGATCACTCGTGCGTCTGTCCGTCCGTCCGTCTGTGACAGGCAATTTACTCAGAACATATTGGACCGATGAAGTTGAGAATTGGTACATACACATATCAATATCTGTGACCCTAAAACAGAGGTGCTATGTAAAGATACATATAAATATAGAATATGGGGCCACTTTTGGGGCCAAATGAGAAAATTAAATTGTGAAAAAATCAAAATATGCCGTGGGAAATATCAAATGAAAGCGCATGGTGGTGGATCTTAAATGTATTCCTCATCTCTCATCAAAACCTCTAGGGTACTTACCGAAGTCCTAAAAATCTGGGTATACAAGCACATGTTAGCAACCCTTAAAAACTTCTAAATCCACATTTTTAACCTCCTAATACCCTAAATCTGGGGTGCAAATTTTGTATGAAAAACTGAATTTCGGGGTTATTGTTGGTGTGTTATTGTTGTACAAAACCCCTTTCTATACGAGTCCAACTCGCACTTGGTAGCTAATTCCCTATCGCGCTCGTTCTATCGACATCGATTAACACACATCCTTACCCCCATTCACGACCTACGTAACCGCACATTTAACTCCAGTGTATCACCAGCCTTCCGCTCGCGCGGTTGCGGAACGCTCCGTTCTATAATCGAGAGAGAAAGTTTAAAAATCGAACGAGTTTTTGAATTCAAAAGTTTTTCCGCGTTGCCAGTGACTGTTAACATTTTTTCTTTTGTGAGAAGTGGCCAGTGGTTTTGTGACAGTGTTGGTTGGGTTTTTGTTTTTTTTTTTTGCTTTACTTTTCTGTTTTTGTTTTGGGGTTTTGCCACTGCCGAATAATTAATTGCTCACGGTAATTTTGTGTTAGAAATGCTTGGTGTTAGGCAGCTATAGTTTTTCTCAATTTGAGGATATACCTGTGATACCATGGCATCGCTTCTTCTTTCACTTTCACTTGGGGTGGCATGGCAGAGATAAACTTGCCAGTTTTTACCATTGATAAATCCTTTCTTAGGGCTACTGTACATGGGTTTTCCCGAAACATTAATTGCATAGTGCTTGCTGTCTATTTAAATTGATTTTTGTTGTTATTAATTTATGTGTGTGTACCATGTCCTTTGAATAAATCTATCTATCTATCTATCTAAACAAACTAGTGATTAAACACAATGGATTCTTGTGATTAAATTAATTTAATCCCTACTTATTTATTTTAGTCAGTCAGTCAGTGTGGGCTGTTCTTGAGGTGTCAAAACCACTAAACTAGAGGAACTAAAGGCACTAAACTGACAACCTTCAAAGCTCTTCCGCGATGGCCACAGATTCCATTTTCAAACACACGATTTTAATTAGTTTAGCTAGTATAGTTTGTGTTGCCTTCGGAATCGCAGGCAGTATTATCATTTGATTAACTACTAGATAATCAAAATCAAGATATAAAGTGCTTTATAAAACAATGACTTTGTCTTTACATTAGTTATTACTTATTCATTACATATTATGGGTAACAGGTACTTTATCTATCTTAACTTTAATGGTTTTTCTGCACGCAAATAGGTAACTTGAGTTGTCCATCATGATTTGAAGGTCACTTACTTACCGAGTTGCTGAGCTAAGTGGACGTTTTGAAATAAACTCGTTATTATCTATTGCAATGATTTTATCGACTACGATTGATTACAGTCTATAAGTAGTATAAAATTAATAGACTATTACTTTACATTACTTCTACTTCTTCAGCCTTCCCAAACAGCAGTGTGGCCGCTATAAAATAAACGGTCAAGTGCAAGCAGGACTCGCGGACCAAGGGTTCCGATCACACTTGGAGAGCGTAACACGTGTAACTAGGTTTCCACATGTAAAAATGTAAAACTATATTAAAAAAGTACTTCCTACAACAATGTAAACAAGGGCCGATTCCACAGGTGGCGGAGGGACCAGACATGTGACGGACGAGCCGTGGTCACACTTAAACCTATCAAGGATTTGGTGGCCACACGTAAAGTTAAGAACAAGTGTAACTTATTTTGAATAAATTTATTAAAAAAAAAAACATAAAAAAACTAAAGTATGATGTCATTAATGTTAATCAAATTGAATATTTTTGTAGATAGACAGAAAGCAGTTTTCAGATTTTCCCTTTACTTGTGCTATAAGACCTTGCTTTGTGCCAAATTCCATGATTGTAGGCCTACGGGAAGTACCCTATAGCTTTAGGTTAAAATCCAACAATTTTACAGCATAAACGGTCGTAGCGTTCGATTGCGTTGACCTAGATAGAAGGTAGATTTTTTCACAGCTTTATATATATGCGACCACAGACCTTAAAATTGTATATTCAGCTTGATACGTCCGAGGCGTTCTTGACATAAAGGTTGACACACGGTCAGATAGACAGACAGACGGACGGACGGACAACAAAGTGATCCTATAAGGATTTCTTTTTAGGGTTCCGTACCCGAAGGGTGTCAAACGGGACCCTATTACTGAGACTTCGCTGTCCGTCCGTCTGTCTGTCTTTCTGTCTGTCTGTCACCAGACTGTATCTCATGAACCGTGGTAGCTAGACAGTTGAAATTTTCACAGATGTATTTCTGTTGCCGCTATAACAACAAATAAAAACAAAATAAATGTAATATTAAGGGGGGCCTCCCATACACGTGATTTTTTTGCGGTTTTTATAGATAATAGTACGGAACCCTTCGTGCGCGAGTCCGACTCGCACTTGGCGGGTTATTTTACTTTTAAGGATCGAATTACGATAGCTAAGCTCCAACTATTACCTTTTGATCATTGAGAAACAACAACACTTTGTCAAGAAATGCTAGTTAAGCTAAGTTGCTAATAAGTAGGTACTTTAAATAATGATAACATTTGAAGACTATTTTTTCTTTAATGCCATATTTGGTTTGTCAATCAAAACACGCACGCAGTGGTGCGGGGTGCCCTAATATGTTGCCATTATTTTTAACCGACTTCCCAAAGGAGGAGGTTTACAATTCGTCCGGATGTTTGTTTTTTTTTTTATGTATGTGCCTCGATAGCGCCTAAACGGATGGACCGATTTGGATTTTTTTTTTTTTTTTTTGAAAGGGTTTACCTTCCCATATGTCCCATTGACACCAGGTCAGGATCTGATGATGGGATCCTGAAGAAATCGAGGGAACTCTTCAAATATTATAGGCAGACCTATAGTGATTTTTATGTTTTTCATAATAACTCGTGCAAATGCACATGGTAAGCATAATATTGTGATGCGGAACTGCTGATGAAGACCACATATGGCCACCAGATCTGCTCAATACTAGGTACAAATACAATGCGTGGCTGACGGGCAGGCAACGCATAGCCTAAACCGGTGGACCTAGAGCCATGAAACTTTGTACAGGGGTTCCTTAGTAGCGTGGGGTAGCACTGACTGATATGAGATTTGACAAAATTAATTCCCCAAGGGGGGGGGATAGGGGGTTACAGTTTGTATTAAACTCAATCTAATCAAATAGGGTTTGTGGAAGTCGGTTTTTTCTAAAGTTTTCTTTTTGTTTCAATTATTTGTCTAGCATTTCGTATATTTCGTACATATTTATTGCACATATAAAAAAATACAATACAGAAAAGGCATGAACAAAGGCAAGCTTATCTCTAAAAAGAGATTTCTTCCAGCAAACCCAGGATGGACAGGATACATTTTAAAACTCAAAACGGGTAGGCCTATGTGCTAAAGTAAAAAATAAAATATAAATAAATTATATTACTAAACTACTGAATATACTAAATACCTAAGTACCTACATGAATACATATTAATCATATATATCTTAACATAAATAAACCTAATACATATTTAATACCTAGCATTTGTTGACAAAGTATAACTAGCTGTCCCACACGGGGCGGCGTGGCTGAGGTTTAGACAGTTATTCAATACTCAATTCTGCCTGACAGGGGGCTAGTCCATCACCGCGGGGATCATAGAGCTTCTACTGTCTACGGTTATTTGCTTATTGCCTGTGCATCCTAGGTTTGCTGGAAGATATCTCTTGATAGAGGTACGCCAGCCTTTGTAATGTATTCTCCACTTTCCATTGTAAAATTTATTCTTTTGTGTGAATAAGTTATTACGATGAAAAAAGTGTTCTCAATTAGCCTGTATTTTATATTGTCATGTGAAATAAAATAAAAATGTACGAAATATATTTTATTTACACAGATGGGAACAGCTAATAGTCGAATATGAATTAATTAAGATGGTAAATGAATATATCGAAACTATTCTAAACCTTCAGTGGCATGATTCTCGCGCCTTCGATATACGGATATCGAGACCTACAGACAGATTCCCCTGCAAAATCATTCGACATAGGTGTAGATATCGTATATTGAATGCGCGAGAATCATGCCGCTGGGGGTACGATTCTCGCACGATATCGGATATCGACAGCTATATTGAGTGATTTCCATATAAAACTCTCGATATAGCTGTCGATATCCGTGTATCGAATGCGCGAGAATCGTACCCCAGTGCAACTACTACTGATGTAAACATAACTACACGTGTCTAAACGTCTATGGATTCATCGAGTTAGATATCACACCCACGTGTTAGATGCGGCGATGGGCAGACAGACAGACAGACAGACAGACAGACAGACGGACAGCGTGGGCTTCGTAATAGGGTCCCGTTTGGCACCCTTCGGTTACGGTACCTTAAAGAGGGTTGAGTTTGGATTTCTTTTCTATCGAGAAAATTTTGTCCGAACACGTTTTATTTGTTACAACCCTAGATTATTGACCGAGCGAGCGAAGCGAGCGAAGGGTTTCGACAAGATAGGAGGCCGATTTTGCTTTCGTCTGTCTGTATGTAAGTATGTATGTCTGTCAGTTCCGGTCTAGGCTACAGTTTTCAAGCGATCCTCACAAACTTCGCACACGTGTTCCTTGAATTGAAGTATGTTTTTTGTTGAAAGCTTTTCTCGATTTTCCCCTTGGGGTAGAGTTAGGACGCCATAATTTTTTGTATGGGATTTGAATAATATTTTTTCTGAAACCTATCGTGTGGAACCTAAAGATTGTTGGCGCAATCAGCCATAGGTGTCTTATTCATCGATAGTTTTGATAACATTGAAGATGTGTTCTTAGACATTGTATTATTTAAAAAACAATATTTCGATTGTCTACAAATGTTTAATGTATGGCAATTGTTACATTTTGTTTATTATTGCCCACGCAGTCCTAGAATGTTCTGGTGTATTTTCAACCGACTTCAAAAAAAGGAGGAGGTTCTCAATTCGACCCGTATGTTTTTTTTTTCTATGTTTGTTACGCGATAACTCCGCCAATTATGAACGGATTTGAACAAATCTTTTTTCGGCGTATAGGTAATACCTCAAGGGTGGTCCCATTTAAATTTAATAATAAAAAACAACCCCCAATAGGGTTTGTGGAAGTCGTTTTTTCTAAAGTTTACTTTTTGTTTCAATTATTTAAGTATGTACGTAATTTTTTCTTTATTGCTGGGGCGGCGGTGATGGGTCTGTCCTCTTCAATTAAATTAATTTATTTTCAGTTGTAACCTTACAGCTAAACCATTGCGTTACAAAGACGACAAAAAACTTCGACTTTTACTTCCTATCAAATACTCACCCAATTAATGTACCATAAAAACCAGGGAGCACTTATCCAGTGGAGAGCGCATAGATACATTTTCCTGTAAAACACATCTCACCAATTTACGTGCGGCGGGGGACGAGGCGAGAGAGCTGTGATTGGTCAGCCGCTGCGAAACTGTCTGGCGGCCCGTCATCGTACATAGGTTGCGTATGCGAACGTTTGTTGAATACAACAACCGTTTGGCGAGCCGCATTCCCCCGCAGGCGCAGTCAATTGGGTATATAGTCTCTGGTAAAAGCATAGCGTCACGCTATTTCCCATACGGAGAGGCATTGGCACGGTTATGATGCCCATCCAGTCGTTCAATACTATATTTGCGAGACAGGTGGTAAGCTCATCGCCACAGCTATGGATTTTGAGGGATGTTTTCCTTCAACGGTAGAACTTCCGCGTAATGTATGTTGATAGTTATAAAGGCGATTAATATTCCCGGCGAGGGGCTCAGGCCTTTACCCAGATTCGAGTAAGATTGAGCCATACTCTACTAACCTGGCTCAGTTTGGGTTGGTGGAGAGCTCTGAAGTGGTTTTTTGTTCCGTCAAATGATTTGCCGTATGGCCAAACGGTGGTTTCGCTTCGCTCGGCCTAATAAATTAAATACCTTTTCAGTTTGATCGGACGGTAAATTACCAGAAGGACAAATTAAGAATTCCACATTTTATTGTATGTTAACTAATAATATTCATGAGCACGTATTGTCTGGCGAACTTTAAGCCTCATTTGCATAATAAAATGTAGTAAGGCCCGCTTGCACCGTGCTGTTAACCCGGAACTAATGGATCACTCGATAATTATTTATTATTTATAACGTTTATTCATGAAAAAAAGCACTTAATTAAGTAATTTAAGTCTGTCAAACTGCTAGGCAGTTTGTCGGCAGGTTGGTTTGGCTCTTAACTATAACAGTATGTACTTTTTTTTAATACTAAGCCCATCCCCCGTTCCATTTTTAATGATATTTAAAAGTTTTTAATATAATATTGCTTCAACATACATTTAAACTTTCTCTTGGGAATTGCATCTGTAATGAACTTATCTGGCATATTATTTAGTATATATGCAGTGACTCAGAAAATAAGTTCGATGACCTTGAAAGATGATAAGTTTGATTAAAAAAAGTTTTATCAAAATTATCCAATATCTTACAAGGACCTATTTTACAAGGTTTTCAAACTACAAATAACCGGCCAAGTGCGAGTCGGACTCGCGCACGAAGGTTCCGTACTATTACCTAGATCTATAAAAAACCGCAAAAGAAAAAACACGTTAGTTGTATGGGAGCCCCCCTTAATTTTAAATTTATTTTGTTTTTTAGTATTTCGTATATATTTATTGCACATAAAAGACAAAAAACAGAAAATACAGAGAAGTAATTTACAAAGGTAAGCTTCTCTTTAGAGATAAGCTTACCTTTGTAAATATTATCTGTAAAGAGAGATCTCTTCCAGCAAACCCAGGATGGATAGAGAAAAATAAAATACAGAACAGGTAGGCCTTTGCTCAGGTAAGAGAAAAAAATTGTTTGTTGTATTTGTTGTTATAGCGGCAACAGAAATACATCATCTGTGAAAATCTTAACTGTCCAGCTACCACGGTTCATGAGATACAGCCTGGTGAGAGACAGACGGACAGCGAAGTCTCATTAATAGGGTCCCGTTTGGCACCCTTCGGGTACGGAACCCTAAAAATCATCAATATCACAATCCTATATATCCAGCAGTCTTCCTTCCAGCAATCTTCGTGTCTCTGTAGCTGCGGCGAGGAGCTAGCCCCCTGACACGCAACATTGAGCATTGAATGACTGTTATATGTCGCAGACAGACACGTGCCTCTGCCAGCCCGTACGGGAAAGGACGTGACGCTTCATATGATGAAGTTGTTGTATTACTTACACGTACACTTTTTTTTTTTTCCATTTATTTATTTGACACATTACAATTTGTTACATAGAGGTTTTACATTGGATGGTTTCCTAGTAAGAGTTTGAGATGTAATTAATTAATGATTATTCGAGATTGTAAGTATACGTGTAAGTAATACTAGTATATTGCTCCATGGTAATACTTACTAAAATACCATTTGAGACGAATCTTATAAATAAGTCATAATTATTGTTTACTTTAATTAAACATAATGTTTAATTTTTAGGGTACCGTACCCGAGGGGTGCCAAACGGGACCCTATTACTGAGACTTCGCTGTCCGTCTGTCCGTCCGTCCGTCCGTCCGTCCTGTCTGTCACCGGGTCCGCCTGCACGAACCGTAATAGCTAGAAAGCTGAAATTTTCACAGAATGTGTATATCTGTTGCCGCACCAACCACAAATACTGAAATACGAGAGATATTATACAAAAATACAAATACAAAATTGTTTATTTCACAGCAAAACCACGATTACATAGACGGAATCTCCTTTTAAGTATAAATTTACCTGTATCAGGAGATACCTACCTTCCACAATGACATTTAAGAAACAATTTTAAAAGATATTGCAAATTAAAGGGGGCCCCGATACAAGAGACGTGTTTAGATACACTTACGTATTTCAAAATGGAGATCTTGACTGAAACTGTTTATTTATTGTCATAGCAACCATGTCATAGACACATATACTACACACGGTATGATGTAGACTCTCAATCCGGAGGTCGTCGGTTCAAATCTCGTGAAGGCATAAACTTTTTAAATTTTCTTTTTGTTTATTTTTTTATTGTTTTGAGTGCTTTTGATTTGTTGTACGATGGTACGGTACCCTTCGTGTGCGATACCGACCCGCACTTAACCGATTTTTGAACTTCATGTTTACTCTAACTTTTATATATCCTGTGTGTATACTATACGTAGTGGGTTTACAACTAGAATTAATCTGAACATATCTAAGTTATATGTAATGTTGTATACCTGTATAAATAAATAAAATAAATAAATAAATACTTTATCGCACAAAATCAGTGTATACAAACTCTTAGGCTAGATGTTACGAACGAAAGAGTAACTTTTACTCGAGAGTATCTTCTACTTTTTCATAGACACCAGTGACACCCAGATCAGATCACCTCATTTTTAACTGTCATTTGTCATACAAGTTGTCCCCGGGATAGGTTATTCTCGTATAACTTTATGTTGGTGTAATCCAGGATAAATAATGTAAAAAAAAATGTTCAAAGGCGAGCTGATCTCTAACAAGAGATCTCTTCCAGCAAACCTAGGATGGACAGAACAGTTATAACTATTACTCAATTAACCTGTGTTAGCTGCTTGGTGTAAGCAGTAGGTTGCATAAAAACACTTTCACCTTACAACCCGAGTCTTCGTCTCTCTCTTACAACTCCAATTGTTCTTCCGTCTCTTTCCCGCAGCTCCAATCAGCCCCTTTCACTTTTTGTCTCGCTTGTCGGTTCCGATGCAATCGTATTGTTTCGACGGATGAACCGATTCGTAACAATCTTGCCGATTCCAGAGGCGCGTCAGCTGAACTAACTAATGCGATTTGACATTTGGAATCGCTAAGATGACGTCACCTAGCGAATCCAAATGTCAAATCGTATACATAAAAAGTTATCGTTTCGTTTCGCTAGCGTTAGCGTTTAACTTTGTCTAGGGGGGAGGGGGGGCAGCCCCGCTACCGACCCTCTAACAACCCGCCGGCTGTGTGCCTTCAGAATACAATAATAGAGTGACGCTCCGTTGGACGTTGATTAGAAATTAGTCTACCTGTTAGTTACGGATTTGTACCGACCGATTCCGACTAAAATCGATCCATCAATCGATCCATTTGATATATTTTTTTCATATTGACCGTAAATTGTGAGAAATTTTACAGTTTTCACAAACATCACGACCTCTGTGGCGCAGCGGTTGCGCTTCTGCCTACCATGCGAGAGGTCCCGGGTTCGAATCCCGGCGGGGGACAAAAAACCCCTGGATGTTTACATGCTTGTGATGTCGCTGTTTCTGGTTCCCATGACACAGGGTGTCCTAGTGTGGGGCCAGAAGCAATGTATGTAAAAAAAGTTTATGTATACATACAAACAGCGTCACGCCTTTTTTTCATACGGGGTGTTTGTTTATTTGTTTATTTGGGAACTGAGTCCACAGCACGATATACATTATTATAACTTACTAGCTGACCCGGCAGACTTCGTACTGCCTCAATTTAATATGAACTTTATTTAATAGCAATAAAGTTCAAATTGACTCTAGAAAACGTTTGTATGGGAAATAGAAAAGGGCTGTTTTTAGGGTTTTCCCGGAAACTATTCGATTTTTTTCTCGCCTTTTAAACCTTCCCTAGACCTCCACGAACATTTCAAGACTAAGATAAGATAAATCCGTTCAGCCGTTCTCGAGTTTTAGTGAGACTAACGAACAGCAATTCATTTTTATATATATAGATAAATATGATTGAACATAGGCCAATTAAGGACTCTTATTTTGTGACCTTATCAAATGGGTGTCTGAGGCACAGCCGGGCCCATGTTCATCTGATTTGTGAATACGACTCTATTTTTCGTGACAGGAGGCTAGTCCATTGCCAATTCGCCACAGCTATGGAGGCATAATGATGAGACACATAGCTGGCATTGGGTAATGTTGGCGTCGTTTTGACGTTTCCATAGAGTGTGGTCGATATTGAATATGGCCACTCATGAAAGTTATAAATTTTGAAGAGCAATTAAAAATAAGCTAATCTTATACTATGGAGTACATGTAGCTAAATCATTTCGGGACTGAGATTTTCACTTTAAAGTTTTTTCAGTACAAAAAATGTTACTTGAAGCTCTATTATCTCAGCTTCGAAATGGTTTACAGCACTTCCTCTTTAAATATAATACATTATTAAACTGCTACCAAATAATGATAAAGATATCGGTGGCCGCGAATAAACAAAATGGCGCCGATGGAACCCCCGAAAGGAATTTTGATAAAAAATCTAGATGTCGGAGATAAGTAATCTAGCTACATAAGTGGCGCTTTAATTGAGCTGCACTAGGGTGCTTAGTGATGACCAGGGATCGGATCGAAGGTGTGAATTTACCTAAAGTTTGTAGTCGGACATAACAAGGAGCAGTTACAACCACTTGAGTTGAACCGGTTTGAATTTAACCTGTTAAATTTCGGGTTTTTGTCTAACCAGTTAATTTTTGTTTTATTAGTTTTACATGTTCCTTACATTTGAAACACCGAACTATAAACATTTTCAAATTGCTGATTCCCAAAAAAATCATAACATTTTTATTTTTAAATTTTTCGTAAAAATGACTGAGTATTGTACTTTACATCATTCAAGCGAGGTAAATAACACATTCATACAGATTGTAATTGAAAGGTGCAGTCATTTTTTCAACTCAACTCATGTGGTTGTAACTGCTCCTTGTCATGTCCGACTACAAACTTTAGGTAAATTCACACCTTCGTTCCGATCCCTGGTGATGACATATGCGCACTAGAATGCATTATGATATCGAAGGATTATCTCACGCTGACAATATGGTAATTTTACTTGTTCTTCGTGTGAACTTCACGGTTTAATTTTATGACAGTAACAAACACTGTATTATCGCAGAACAACTAATAGTTCTGTGTTATGTTCATTTCATGTCATGAAAGTCATTTTATCTATTAGTTAGATGCTGTTTAGAACGTATTGTGGGGTAGTGGTCTTGTGCTTGTCTTTTATCCTTAGTAGATCAAGAGCATACCTAAGGCCTGCCGCAGGGTCAATGTAGGGTGTAAAAGTAAAGTAAATGTAAATTAATGTCCCCACCAAGGCGAGGGGCACAAGCCTTTACCCGGATACGATGATACGAGTAATGGCTAAATCTTGAAAATTGGTTCAAAAAGCATTTTCAGATAAACACTTTGTTCCTCTTGAATTTTTCTACAGAATTACAGTTTTTACATACATATATTCCTCGTGATTTTATTGGTAACAGATCTTGTATTTGTCATTCGCGTTTGTTATCATCTGGAGTTAGACACTCACTTTCACTCATATTCTTTACTCATATCCGCAAACGAAATTGAAATAATTACAGCATTCAGATTTGGCGCGCTTTGTTTACAAATTTTCCACAACTTTTTAATTATTTGGTCCGTGTTTCGATATCAATTCTGTAAGGTTGTTTCTCTCTCTCGATCGGATTATCTAATCTGTGTCGAGTACGCATTTTAGTACAAAGTTTTTTTTTATTGGCCGCGTTTAGAATCGATCTGTCGGCCTGAATGATAGTGAAACTGATTAGTGACAGCAATTTTTTTCCTTTGTACTGGCAACAAAATTAAAAAATTAATTTTAGTCCCTAGGGACTAAATGACCTACTTTAGTCCCTGTTTGCCGGGACTAAAGTAGCTCTTTTTGAATAGATGTGATGAAAAATACATTAGCACATAGACAATAGGCGCATTGTTGGTGAAAACGACCATTAGGCTCGTATAAATAAAGCGCTACAGCTCTAGGGCAATTCTCGCGCTATCAAGATCATCTTCATGGTCGAAATAGCGATTTGAGATACCGTAGATATATCTCCATCGAAAACAAAAAATATATTCTCTTGACCCGCCTTACGACCAAACGAGATATCTCGACTCGTTTTCGATAGAAATCAATATCGAAAACGAGTCGAGATTAATCAAGTACGTTTTTGACGGAAATAAGCGGTACCGAAACCGATATCTCGTCTAAGGTGATGATCTCGATAGCGCGAGAATCGGGGGCCAGGCCCCCGATTCTCGCGGTATCATCTCCCTAGTCGGGATACAGATTTTAAAATCTCCTACATCCGTCGAAAACGATCTCGTTTCATGTTTATTTTGAGCGTAAACGGGTCGAGGTATCTCGGTTGGTCGTAAGACTGGTCGTGCGAATAGCTTTTTCTTGTTTTAGATGGAGATTTCGGTATCTCAAAATCGATATTTCGACCATGGACAAGATCTCGGTAGTGCGAGAATTTCCCCCTGATCTGAGAGCTATCTCAAGCCTCAGCGTGGTGCAAATGACGCAGTTCGATATGGCAAACCGTCATTGTGTGACAGACAACTATCAGAGCCAAGAGCAGTTTGTACGAGTCTTAGCTTTGTTCAAACGTCCATGGTCCAGTGGTAACACGCTTGCCTGCTGCGCAGCAAATGCGGGTTTAAATTACGGTACTGGCCAGTGACCAAAAGATTAATAAATTATCACCCACGGTAGCGTAAGGACAAAAGAGTCCTTGGAACAATATTGACATTAAAATTATAAAAAAAAATGACATTAAAATTATTTTGACAGTGGGTACCAAGTCGTCAATGAATGTCTAATTTTTGACGTTGGTACCCACTGTCAAACTAATTTTAATGTATTTTTTTTTTTACAAAAAAAATAAAAAAAATGGCTCGAGTTAACCGGTTATATGACGGTAAAAAGCGTGACGCCGTGACATTGATTTGTTTGTCGATGTTATTAAATCGTTTGCGGCCGGCACTATAGTATAATTGCGATCTTAGAATATAAAACGATTACTAATTTTGAACTCTATTACCCGGAGATAAGGTCCAATTTCTTTGGCTGATAGTTTTATGCACACGGCATACCTAACCACTTTAGTATACTTGTAGCTATTAGTTATCTCTGTGTCCATTCTGATTGCCTATTAACAGTCAATACACAGTAGTATACTTATCAGTTTGTGTTAATCTTTTACCTAACGTACACTTTCTTCAAAACAATTTGTAGTGTTGTTTTATAAGTGCCACTAGCTAAAAATGGTAGCGGTTTGTGCCCCTCGGCGGGACATCAATAGCTAGAAAAAAATTCAAGTGCGGGTCGGAATCGCACACGAAAGCTTCCGCACCATCGTGCATCGTCGTCAGTTGTCTCTTGCTATTAAAAAATGTCAGGCGCTATTGTATTGAAATTGACTTAATACCTACTATTTAATTCTAAACACCCTTTTTTCGTGTATTTCAGTATTTGTTGTTGTTGCGGCAATAGAAATACACATTCTGTAAAACATTTCAACTCTCTAGCTATTACTGTTCGTGCTCTAGGACCCGATGACGGACAGACGGACGGACAGTCGGACAGGCGGACAGCGGAGCCTTAGTAATAGGGTTTGGCACCCTTCGGGTACGGAACCCTAAAAACGTTGACGTTGTTGTGTCACTTTGTGCGTCAGTGAAATATAGTGCAGTGCGTGTTTTCACAACTGTTTATTTGTTCAACTCACTGTTTTTTTCTTTTATCGAAATCCATTCAGCAGTTTCCGTATACCGGTGCCATTTCGCAGCCAACTAATTAATGGCGGTCTAAACAACTCAGGTTAATTTCGCCAATGTCACGTGTTTTGTAGATTGAACTTGTTCTCTCTCTTGCGAAAACTTGGAACTGTTGTTCGTGTTGATTTCTTGCTCATTAGCACCACCCGGGAATGAGGTGAAGGGCTGTGGGTCAATTTGAAGCGAACATCATTCAATACGTTCATTTTGAAGTGTATTGATAAAACATAAACATTTACATACAGGCACACACAGTTGAGGAGGTAAAGAACAAAAGGTGTCATTTACACTTTTCCTTTTTTTGTGTAAATTGAGAAACTACACATTCACATTGATCTATTTTGATATAAAAATTACACTTTTTGTACCGGAAGCAGCTTTTGAGGTTGATTTCTTCTGGCCCCACACTAGGATACCCTGTGTCGTGGGAACCAGAAACAGCGACCGATGTCAATTATACCGGTTAGAGCTACTGGTTTGTCCTTCATTAGTTGTCTAATTAGTTAATCCATTTATTTTTTAAATCGAGTTTTAAGTCGAGCAAGGTCATATACCTCCGCCCATACAATACATATAGCGTCTGATAGGTTCTCGATAAACTCCATGTGACATATATATATATATATATATCTGTTATGTAGCCAAATTGGGCAGATTGGCAATTTAATGAAGTTTAAAAAAAAACGAATCAACGTAAAAATCCTCAATTAATGTGAAAATCCTCAATTATGTCAAAATCCCAAATTAATATGAAAATCCTCACAAACAATGTGTAAATCCTAAAGTAATATGAAAATTCGCAAATGTTTATACATTTACATTTTACATTTTTTTTACATCCTGATTAATTTGGAAGGAAAATCCTGCTGCAGCGAAGTCTAGCCCCCCGTCATGCAAAATGGAGTGTTGTATAACTGGCGAAAAGTGAGCACAACGCGCCTCTGCCATCCCGTATGGGAAAACGCGTGACACTATGCTATATTTTATACCCTGACACTCGCACTAGAAAGACGTAACCGCATTTTTCAGAATTTTCCCCTGTTATATTTTTACATCATGATAATTTTTTTTATTGCACACAAAAAAGTACACAGGACAAAATAATACGTATTAAAATCTACTAAGTACTCACTTACAATAGCTACTTATTTGAATTGCAACAAAAACAGAAACGCATTTGTATGTTTTCCAGTGCAGTGTTGTTTTAGCCAGTGCAGTGTATTGTTTTTTTTTTGTGTAAAACTTTGTTGAGTGTAAATCGTGATAATGTTGTCGCGGGGCTTCAAATACAAGAAGCTGGATGATGCTGAGATTGGGTAAGACTTAGAATATTTATTTATAAATAAGAAATATACGAAGCCGAATCAGACTTGCACTTTTTCGATCAAAATCTATTCTTTACTCTTGTAGATTACTTTTCAAAAATAAAAACATTCGACAGACAATTCTCCCATACACCCACATCAAAATGAAATTAATCCTTTTCATTTCCTTTCTATATTATAATTAACTGTCATTGTTTTTAAAAATATCGCCATTCTGAGGAAGATTCTTGAAATCCATTGTGTACATGATTGTATCTGACAAAGCTGTGGGAAGTTTCCTCGGAAATATTTCACGGTGGATGCTCCCACGCCTTACTAGGAGGTTATTGGAAATTCTCGGCATTCTCGGGCGTTCCTAATGCCGTAAGTGCGAAATACAGCTATCTTCAGAACATAATCGGTATTGATTATGACGTCACAGCTATTTCCATCCCATCCCACTCACATTATAAATGTGAAAGGAAACTGAATTATCTCAGAAACTACATTGCCTAGCCAGCGTGGTGGAGTATGGCTCAATCTTACTCGGATCCGGGTAAAGGCCTGTGCCCCTCGGTGGGGACATTAATGGGTTACATTTACTTTACGTACTGCATATGCATGAGGTTTAGCCTGTAATGGTGTTTAAGTATGATAAATAAACAATAATAAATAAATGTTGCAGCGGTAACCCAGCGCAATCAGTCGGTATGTCAATAGACAAACACGCTGCGCCCACATTGTTTATGTCGTGATTACAAACAGATTAAAAACTGCTGATAAGACACGTTAGCGCGATAACGCGGCGGCTGAAACTTGGGGGGGGGGGGGGGGTGATTATGGAAAGAACATCGAACCATACTGAAAATTACTGAATCACATATTTAAACTGAAGTATATTTTCAACCGACTTCAAAAAAGGAGGAGGTTCTCAATTCGACCCGTATGTTTTTTTTTTTTTTTTTTCTATGTTTGTTACGCGATAACTCCGCCAATTATGAACCGATTTGAACAAATCTTTTTTCGGCGTATAGGTAATACCTCAAGGGTGGTCCCATTGACACCAGGTCAGGATCTGATGATGGGATCCTGGAGAAATTGAGGGAACTCTTCAAATATTATAGGCAGACCTATAGTGATTTTTGTGTTTTTCATAATAACTCGTGCAAATGCACATGGTAAGCATAATATTGTGATGCGGAACTGCTGATGAAGACCACATATGGCCACCAGATCTGCTCAATACTAGGTACAAATACAATGCGTGGCTGACGGGCAGGCAACGCATAGCCTAAACCGGTGGACCTAGAGCCATGAAACTTTGTACAGAGGTTCCTTAGTAGCGTGGGGTAGCACTGAGATGGGATTTGACAAAATTAATTCCCCAAGGGTGGGGGGATAAGGGGTTACAGTTTGTATTAAACTCAATCTAATCAAATAGGGTTTGTGGAAGTCGGTTTTTTCTAAAGTTTACTTTTTCCCATCACAGTGCTACCCCACGCTACTAAGGAACCCCTGTACAAAGTTTCATGGCTCTAGGTCCACCGGTTTAGGCTATGCGTTGCCTGCCCGTCAGCCACGCATTGTATTTGTACCTAGTATTGAG
The DNA here is from genome assembly GCA_963457715.1 of Argyresthia albistria. NCBI lineage: Eukaryota > Metazoa > Arthropoda > Insecta > Lepidoptera > Argyresthiidae > Argyresthia > Argyresthia albistria. The sequence continues at coordinate 5,796,700 of OY735281.1, forward strand.
CAGATCTGGTGGCCATATGTGGTCTTCATCAGCAGTTCCGCATCACAATATTATGCTTAACATGTGCATTTGCACGAGTTATTATGAAAAACACAAAAATCACTATAGGTCTGCCTATAATATTTGAAGAGTTCCCTCGATTTCTCCAGGATCCCATCATCAGATCCTGACCTGGTGTCAATGGGACCAATGGGAAGATAAACCCTTTCAAACAAAAAAATAATTTTTCAAATTGGTCCACCCGTTTAGGCGCTATCGGGGAACATACATAAAAAAAAAAAAAAAACAAACATCCGGACGAATTGTAAACCTCCTCCTTTGGGAAGTCGGTTAAATAGAAGACGAATACACATTCTTCTCCCTTAGGGTATCCCACCAATAGGATAAATGATGGACAAAAATTAGCTCCGAATGAGCAACAACTAAAGTACTTATTGCGCTAAGAAGATACATAGTAACTAAAATTATAAAAAACCAAATCACGAAATAAAAAGTTAAACCCACCAAAAGATTTGTGCATTGTAAACATTTATACATATACCGATATTGCACAAACGTGCAGTTAAAGATTAAAAACTACCACAATCAATCAATCAATCAATCAATCAATCAATCAAAGGATCTTTGAGTTTTGTGAACAACAGCCTGCGTATGGAATGCTTGAACCGACTCACGGACGAATCAAACAGGTCAACCTCTGCGAATTTTGAAGCGTGTGTGAAGATTTTAGTGTGGTTTTTTGTAAATGGTAGCTGATTTTCCTAACATGGTTCTTTATCATCATCATCAGCAGCAGCTCGGTTCCGGCTCCTGCTGTTTGTGCAGACTTATCCGGTCCTGTGCCAATCCAAACCGGGTTTTCCCGCGATCTATAGATAAGACATTTGTCATCGACCTTTCAAGCTTTCAGTGGACCGCTTCTCTTTCTTTCTTTTGACTTCGAAAGATGGACGGGGTCTCGAAATTGGTATTTTATGAACTGATTTAAAATAATCCCATTTTACACATAGTATTTTTTATTTTCTATGAGTGCGGCGGTAATTATATAAATTAGTATAATAACGTAATTTTAGAGTTACTCATACTTAGAGTTGAAGCAATTGTTGCTTCAGGGTTCTATTGAAACTTGCCATTATGGACTCTTTTACTAAGCCTTCCAACACTGCTAGATAGAGAGTTTTAAATACAGTGTTTTAACAATCTATCATCAATATTCATAATTTATAATTTCTTTATTGCACCGAGATTCTTTGTCAGAGCTGTCACATTTTTCTCTCACTCCACCTTACCCCAAACGAGAAAGAGAGGTCACAGCTCGCTCAGAAGAAAGTTGGCGCAAAGTGTAATTTTGGTGGCGGATTTTACGAGCAAAGAACCAAAACAAAGGCCATTGTTTACTAAACAGGCACATAATATTGCAATTTCCCTAAACATTTCCCTTATTGCAACTGTATGTAATGGTCTCATGCCCATAACTTCGGCGATGGGCCAGTCCTCGTCACTCAAGGGCCTGATTCATGGAACCCTAATAAGCAAGCAAACAAGCAAATAATTTATTTCCAAAATGACTAATGAATCTGTGACTCTGTGACATGTTACTCATCAAAAACGGATAATGGCATTTTTTGCATTACGCCCCTATGTTATGAAACCCGCGACATAAAAATACAAAAATACAAAAAGCTTTATTTCAGTAAATAACAAACCTAAATTTAGATTACAACTTATAAGTTGATATAAGTAATATCAGGAGTTTTTGAATCAGTCTATGCATGGAGTATCTATAAACTAAACTCTTCACAAAATAAAAGGCCCGTTTTGACAGTTCACGCCCATGAAGTTTTAACCCCTAATGCGTAGGTAATAAAAGCCAACTGTTGCGTACAAGCAAAGCGTACAAGTTGCACCTAGGAAAACCGCTTCTATTACCTATACGCGTTAGGGGTTAAAACTTCATGGGCATGAACTGTCATAACGGGCCTTTTATTTTGTGAATGGTGTGGGTTAATTTCGCCAATGTCACGCGTTTTATCGACTTCTCTTTTGGTCAGGTTGTCTTTCGAGAACCTGAAAACGTTTGTGTATGGGTGTTTATCATGTATTGCCCATCTGTATTGGTGTGACATGCGAGTTTGTTGTATTTGACACCCGCCCCGCTTTTGTCCCGCTATTGCCCCGCAATCGACCCGCTAGTGTATGATACGACTGTCTCTAAAACCCGTACTTATAGCTTGCACGTGCAGTTGGATATACTTTAGCAACCCGTGCAATTATGCAATTATCTACTCGTATGTTTGCGTTCGCAATTGTACATATATTTGTCAGTTTATATCAACACACCATAATGTTGCCTTAGGTGGCTGTTCAAAACATTATTGTCAACTACTATAACATACTAAGGTGTTAAGTTTGATTACCCATACTTATTATGATAACTATAGCAATAGCCACGCAATAATGCACTCTAGATCTAAGAGAAGGACATTATTTATTATATTGATCTTAGAGAGTTTCAAAACACGGCGGCCATTTTGCTTTTAGCGCGGGAGTTTTTGTAGGCCGGCTGTCATTTGTTTCTGGGCGTCCATAGACAACGGTGGAACTTTTTTTTAAAGTAAACTCAAAGTGAGGGCAAAGGTGGCACGTGCACTAGTGGGTTACTATCAATTCTCATAACAGGACCTAAACCGGGCAGTTCTGCTTTTTTAATACAAATTCATAACATGTTAGTATTGAAAAAGCAAAACTGCCCGATTTAGGCCCTGCTATAAGAGTTGATAGTAACCCACCTGGGTTGGTATTGGTATTGTTTTCATTCTTTACAAGTTGTTATTTTTCGCGCAGTTTGTTTTTTATAATAATAACTGTCTTTTATTAAAAATTATCGTGGTAATGTCGATGAAAGTGTCGGGTAGATAGTAAAATAGGGATTTCGTAGGTACCGTTTTTAGTTAACGTACCTACCAAAGGATACGTTTGTAATCATTGTAATACGTACCATGGAGAAACGAAAGTATAATTAATTTACTACAAGAAATGTATGTCTCAAAATTATGTCTCAAAATTTAGTGTACTTCAGTACAATATTTATCAAAAATTTCATAGATCCCGACGAATTGTAGACCGGTGGGCAAACACGTCTATTTACCTTTTGAAGTTTTGTAGGCGTTCATACTAAAAACCATATTTTGGATTTTGATTCCTTAAGACTGTTAAGACTCAATGTTTTTGGTTGGGTTTACACATCAAATTATGTATCTTTAAAGCACACCGTACGAGTATAATTTTTCATAAATCTCAAACATGTAAAAAAAATAGGAAAAGGTTTATGGGGACGAAAACGTAACCTCTTTTCTTTTGTATGCGGAGTTAGAGCAGATGGCCCAAGATAGGAACAAATGGAAATCTGTACTGAACTGAGAGCCTTATACCTACCCCTTGCTAAGGGGTGACTGGACGAGATGATGACATCTTTTACTTCCGCTGTAATTTGTGTTACTTTTCATGTTTTGTGACGTTTGAATAACCTCTTATCTTATGACGACGATGTATGTGCCTGTATGTGAACGTTCCTGTCTGTTTTGTCCGCAGCGAGTCGGCGACAGAGCTGGTGTGCGTCAGAGTGACCATCCATGGCATGACGTGTCAGTCCTGTGTGCGCAGCATAGAGGACTCCGTGCGCGGCCTGCCTGGAATAAGATACGCTAAGGTGAACCAATCCTCATTAATGAGAATTTCTAAAAAAAACTATTTAAGGATTTTTTAAATCCCCTTTTGAGGATTTATAAAAAATCCTTACGAATTCCTATTTTCTTGACAAATCCGCTTTACTGGGGATGTTTACTTGAAACGTTGCAAAAATCCTAACTATCGCGACTTTCGTGAAGACTGCAGCTTACAACACCTGTGAAATACTCATAAGTGTAGATTTCTGAATATAACTATAATTGAATAAAAAGTAAATTTAAAAAAAACCGACTTCAACAAATAGTATTCGATTAGAAACCAATGACAAGTGCTTTTTGAGTTTAATACAAACTGTAACCCCTATCCCCTCCCCCCCCCATTGCGGAATTAATTTCGTCAAACAAATCCCATCTCAGTACTACCCTACGCTACTAAGGAACCCCTGTACAAAGTTTCATGGCTCTAGGTCCGCCGGATTAGGCTATGCGTTGCCTGCCCGTCAGCCACGCATTGTATTTTTACCTAGTATTGAGCAGTTCTGGTGGCCTTGTGTGGTCTTCATCATCAGTTCCGCATCACAATATTATGGTTACCATGAGTGCAAATGCACGAGTTATTATGAAAAACACTAGGTCTACCTATAATATTTGAAGAGTTCCCTCGATTTCTCCAGGATCCCATCATCAGATTCTGACCTTGTATCTATAGTACCAAATGGGAAGATAAACCCTTTCAAACAAAAATAATAATTTTCCAAATCGGTTCATCCGTCAAGGCGCAATCGGGGATCATACATAAAAAAAAGTGAAGTCGGTTAAAAAATGATTTATCTCTTCTCCAGGTGGAGTTGTCCGAGAGCGCCGGCTACTTCCGCTATGAGGCCGGCGCGCTCTCCGTGGCCGCCATCCGCGCCCGCATAGAGGACATGGGCTTCGACACCGAAGCGCACGACGAGACCAGGTGAAAATCCTCAATCAATGTGAAAATCCTCAATTAATGTCAAAATTCTCAATTAATGTCAAAACCCTTAATTTATTTGAAAATCCTCAGTTATTGTAAAAATCCTCAATTAATGTGAAAATCCTCAAATATTGTGAAAATCCTCAATTATTGTATAATTCCTCAATTTATATGAAAATTCTTCATTTCTGAAAGAGGAAAGAGAAAGAAAGAAAGAAACGTTTATTACAAGGGCAGAAACACACCAGACAAAAGAAAAAGAAAGAAACCAAACAGAAAGTAGGACACACAATACCAATAATAGTTGAAAACACACCATCAATGACGGTCGTGGTGTGTCGCTGTCATTATAAATAGCAACTGACTCAGCGATATGCTGAAGGCATTTATGTGTTAATCCTCATTAATTGAGGACGAAAATCCTCATCATTATGAAGTGCGACGATGGGCTAGCCCCCCTGTCACGCAAAATGGAGTGTTGAATAACTGGCTGATTGAGGTGAGATCATCATGAAAATCCTCAATCATCTTGAAAATCCTCAATTGATATTTTCACCAATAAATCATTTATGTCTGTCAAACCTCAAAGCTCATTGTAATTCTGCATTATCGTCAAAATCATCACCGAGTGGTATAATTTAATTAATTAAGTGATTTTCCGATTACAGAAACCTCCTACAGAACTACATTCCGACGGATGTGCTTATCGACATGTCGGCTGATGCGGAGAAGGAATGTGTCATAGCGGTGCAGGGGATGACCTGCAACTCATGTGTCAACACCATTCAGAGTGAGTTATAGCTATCTCAGACTGACTACATAGTAAGCATAGCTGGAACACAAGCTAAAAACTAACACCTTCTGAGTCAGTTGAATGGGGCATTATATGTTTTGCGATAACTCTCTTCTTTGTACTCCAATTATTTTCAATTTATGAGTTAACTAAGTCGCGCATATTATGTTGTTTTGGCCGATTAATAAATATTTCCGCGCCGCATGTATAATTTAGAAAAAAAATACAAAAATAATTTCAAGACGCCCAAAAGCCCGTCTAGCGAAATAGTCCCCAATTTGCTTCCTAGAAAGCGGCTCTATCAATTTTAACGAATCTTTTCCAGGCTCAATATCGGAGGTGCCCGGCGTCCGGCACATCAGCGTGAGTCTCGCGGACGCGGCGGCCCGGGTTCGGTTCCTGCCCGGGTCGGTCTCGGCCGAGGAGGTCAAGGACCGGATATACGACCTCGGTTTCGACACAGAGTTGACGAGTGTTGACGGTGTGCCGTATGGAGGTAAGTCCTTTTGTATAGTTGTAGAGCTCGTCTAAGCTGAAATGGCGCGCCGCACTCCTTGGTTTTGTATGACAAGTAAATACAAAACCTAGGAGTGGGGCGCGTCATTTCAGCTTAGACGAGCTCTAGTAGTATAGCGTCACACATTTTCCATACGGGAAAGCAGCACATTTGTGCCCACTCATACAGGTCACACTTGAGGTAAATAGAGTTAAAACAGGACATGTAACTCCTGAGTTGACACAATTCAGAGTGAGTTGTGACAATATGTAGCTATTGATTAAATAAATAAATAAGCGTCCAGCGTCCTTAAACGGACACATTCTTTTGATAACTTTTTTCATAGGTTTTGAAAATTACCAAGTTAAGTTAATAGAGGCTCTTCTAATTCTACTTCGTCATCTTCTTCTTAACCCTCTCGCTCGCACGTCTATTTTTGCTATTAGTTTGGCTCGCGTGTGTCTTAACGCCAGCGAACCGATCATAACATAGCGTCACGGTTTTTCCCATACATGTGGGAGCTCGGGTAAACCCATTAGTCCATTAGCTGACCCCTTAGTGTAATGTTCTCTTTATTAAAACACGGCAATTGTAAATATTATCCACTGGTTTTATTTTAAATCTGTTACTTTTTAGGGTAACCGAAGGGTGCCAAACGGGACCCTATTACTGAGACTTCGCTGTCCGTCTGTCCGTCCGTCCGTCCGTCCGTCCTGTCTGTCACCGGGTCCGTCTGCACGAACCGTAATAGCTAGAAAGCTGAAATTTTCACAGAATGTGTATATCTGTTGCCGCACCAACCACAAATACTGAAATACGAGAGATATTGCAAATTAAAGGGGGCCCCGATACAAGAGACGTGTTTAGATACACTTACGCATTTCAAAATGGAGATCTTGACTGAAACTGTTTATTTATTGTCATAGCAACCATGTCATAGACACATATACTACACATTTAAATATGATAGCATATTTCGCGTCAACCCACATGGTTGTGGTAGCTCAGCCGGTATGATGTAGACTCTCAATCCGGAGGTCGTCGGTTCAAATCTCGTGAAGGCATAAACATTTTAAATATTTCTTTTTGTTTATTTTTTTATTGTTTTGAGTGCTTTTGATTTGTTGTACGATGGTACGGTACCCTTCGTGTGCGATACCGACCCGCACTTAACCGATTTTTTATTGTTTTCAGAGAATTCGAGCGAAAACGAGGCGGCGGGCGACAGAGCGACATCTTTGACGCCGGTCAAGAGTAGAACTAACGTAAGTCTCTCACAAGCTATGTGGAATGTTATTTTTTACTTTTTGGGGTTCCATAACTGAAAGGTGGCAAATGGGACCCTATTACCACAGATACTATAATATTATACTAATACAGGTAGACCACCTATACCCTATCCAATATTACAGGCAACTTGACAGATGTCAATCTTAGCCTGTGAATGAGGGGATATTGCTCATAAAAATCGATTAATCAAAAGAATGGATACACCCTTTAAACATTTGTGAATCGGAAAGTATGTAACATTTTATTCTTCAGTTACCTTAAATATGGTTGTAAATAAAATAATAATATCTTTAAGTGCTAATGGCAGTGATGGCGATGACAACTCTTCTGTCAGTTCAACTGAATAAACAATTTCGATTCTTTCCGATTGTTTTGGTAACATCCCTAGTGTTTAAAAAGTGGATTCTATGAAGTTTTCGGTCAAGTTACCTGTTATATTGGATAGGGTTTAGAACAAAATATGACACAGGCGTAAACTGAGACGCTACGGAAGCTTCTTTAGTTCGAGGCCATTATTGCTTTGTGCAGCACCATCGAAAAATTGCAAATACCACGCGATGGCGCTAAGATATATAGGATTTATTCTAAGATTAGCGCCACCTAGAAATTTGCTAACTGAAACCATGGCGTTTAAAAGTACAAATCTTACTCCTCACGCCATCTAATTTGTACGGGATGAGCACCCTGTGCTATTACTCAGCCTCCACTGTCGGTCTGTCCGTCAGAGGGCTGTATCTCACGAACCGTAATAGGTAGAGAGTTTAATTGTTTACAGAATGTATATATCTGTTGCCGCTACAGCAAAATATGTTGAATTACACGAAACATTAAAGAAATAAGCGTGTCCCCACACCACACCTCGGACACTCCATAGAACGCTCGTAAAATAATCTACTACATAACCAAATGATGTTTGTATACGTGCCAAAATGTCTGCGTAAACTTTGCTAGGGCTGGTGGCGCGGCAAATGCAGCGATATTATAGTATACGCGTCCTCACTCGTCCGGCGTTCAGCCCTGTCTATTGATCCTTTAACCAATCCTTTGACGCCACGGGTGGGGTGCGGTATCTGAATCAGCGCGGCGAAGGGAGTGGCCGTTCTGTACGGAGTACTATTATCTCTTCAGTGCCCATACAAGAAATGTGTTTTTGTATATTTTCTTCTACGAAGGTGAGACGAGTCGCTCGTGGTTGATTTGTTTTATTATTTAATTCCCCAAAAAAAAAGCTAATCACAGGTAACTCTTGGGTAATTCTGTATAACTAATGAGATATTAAATTAAATTAAATTAAATTAATTCATTTTATTTCCAGACATAAAGTACAAAACAATAAAAATTATAAGTAAAATAGAAAGTAAAATGTCAATCATAAAATAATCTTAGAAAAACCAAAATAAATGTCAACTTAAGAAACATAAAATGAAAAGTAAAAATTAAGAAAAAAATATATGAAATAATAATAATAATAACTACATTAAATCATCCCCATATTAACCCCCATACTGTCATTTCAGGGCACATTATCACCAGCTCTCACGGAGACGGAGGTGGCGAAGTGCACGCTCGAGGTTAAGGGCATGACCTGCGCGTCTTGCGTGTCTGCCATCGAGAAACACTGCTCTAAGTTGTACGGTAAGTAATCTGTCACCCTTAAGGCCGGCCACATACAGCCGGAATTCTCCCGATTCGGAATTATACGAATCCGCGGAAATTCCGAACGGAAAACTTCCGTGTGTATGTGGTAGATCCGTAATTCGTAATTTCTTTATTGTACTCACATGACAGTAAAAATAGCTTAACATAGAAAAAAAATGTACAAAGGCGAGCTTATCTCTAATAAGAGATTTCTTCCAGCAATCCATGTTGGGTAGGAGACGGAGATGATAGGTAAGGGGAAGAATTGCGCGTACAATAAAACTATTCTAGTAGGTACCTATAATACATAGATATTATTATTACACATAATAATATCTATGTATTATAGGTACCTACTGTGGCCGGCCTAAATCGCGTTTGCCGTATGACGACACGATTAATTAACCGTTGGACGACCGCAGTTACAGCCGTATAAAGTAGTTAATAGTATCGATCTATTTAAATATACAAGCCACGCTGAAATACACCCTTTTGCAGATGCCACACCACCCTCAGTTCTAGTGCGATGTAGGTACTCTGGTACCTATATCCTATCTATCTTAGTGCAAATTATCTGTGTCTGTATGTTTTATATGTTACTAGCTGACCCGGCAGACTTCGTACTGCCTCAATTTAATATAAACTTTATTGAATAGCAATAAAGTTCAAATTGACTCTAGAAAACGTTTGTATGGGAAATAGAAAAGGGCTGTTTTTAGGGTTTTCCCGGAAATTATTCGATTTTTTCTCGCCTTTTAAACCTTCCCTAGACCTCCACGAACATTTCAAGACTAAGATAAGATAAATCCGTTCAGCCGTTCTCGAGTTTTAGTGAGACTAACGAACAGCAATTCATTTTTATATATATAGATTTGTTTAGCGCTAAGTATCTTCTATGTTTTATATTGTGTGAGTGTGCGCTGATGCAAATAGATAGATAAAATACAAATACAAATAAACTGAACGACTATCTGTCGGGTTGTTATAGTAGCATTGCGCCCTTAAAAGCTTACACGGTCAACTAAAATTGCGCAATTCCGAGCAACTACATCAAGGAATTTACGGCAATGGCAACAATGGCTTTTCTAGCTAGAGATACCGCCACACTATATGGAGCAATAGGAAACAATATCGAGCAAACAATTGCCACAATTTATTGGAATAGGCCTGTGGCCTGTCAAGTCAAAATAGATACTTTTTATGAAGTGTCAAAACGGAACTTTTGTTCCTGAGTTCTATGAAATAACCACAGAATGACGTCATGTAAAAGTGCCATCAAATGCTGTCTTTTTTGCACAAAATTGACTTTATAAAATATATCTGCTGAAAATATACAATTCTGAGAATGTCAAGCCATTTTCTACATAATGCTTCAACTTAAGACTTGTTCCTAGATTTATTGTATTACTTTGGCCACAAGCCTATTACAGTTGCCGGGCAATTGTTGGCTGTTGCACGGAAGATTGCATCATTAACACCTGATGGTGGAGCTGAACCGTGGTAGACGGAAATCTGGTATTCTCACTTGAAAACCCATCGAGTTTGGGCTCATTTGGTTCATTTCACTTCTCCATACCAATTGAAAAATCAAGTTGCTCTGATCAAATCGGTTTCATAGTGAAAGTTGCTCAGAATGATGTCCCTGACAAAGTAGTTTCTTATTTTTCGTTAATTCATTTACACCTTGTATAAGACCTCAAGAGTTGGGTCTATGGGATAAAGAGTGGAAGGAGACCGCTCAGGATCGAATGGAGTGGAAGAGGGGGAGAGAGGCCTTTGCCCAGCAGTGGGATATTGCAGGCTCATAATAAAATAATAATAATAAATAAGACCTCATAATTTGAAAAGGGTGGTTTTAGTTATTTACTAAAATAATTTATTTCCAGGTGTAAAATCAGTTCTAATAGCGCTACTAGCGGCCAAAGCGGAAGTGACGTACGAACCGGAGAAGATATCTGCAGCGGATGTGGCGGCGTCCATCACAGAATTAGGGTTCCCGAGTGAAGTGTTGGAGGAGCACGATGGCGGACCGAATAAGGATATACAAGTTGGGGTAAGTGTTAGGTTGTTTGTAAGCCATATGGAATCGAGCATATAGTCGTAATGCGCCCGAGCATATAGTTGTATTTCTAATTCACTGCCAAAATCGTAAATACATGGGTTGTAATATAAAATGTCATTTTGTCTAATAGTAGATTACTATTTTGATAAAAGCGGCACTTTAAAAATGAATTTATTGGCAGTTCAACAGACTAAAATCGGATTATTCTTATTATTCGACTGTTTATCTTCGGGCTGCGCAAATTCGACCATGTTTCTCAATATCGCAGAGAGTTGGGGTGGCTTCCGATTCGTCGTCGCAGGGACTCCCATATCTTCATTATCTTTTCAACATATTGAAAATCCGCGCTACCCCAACTACCTTCGAGACCGCTGTGAGTATCTCTTTTCAGGCGATCGGCCTCGGAGATCTCACACAGTCTCACTCTTAGCCACTCCAAGGCATAACACTTCGGCATATGAGCACTCGTTCAGGTTGCAGGCAATCCGACTGTGGAACGCACTTCCTTCCACCATAAGACACAGTCCACTCTTTAAAAACCGGTCAAAAGAGCACTTCCTCTCTCTTTCGTGATAGATATTGTATGTACGTATTTATGTAGTTAGGTGTATTTATTTGCATATTGTGTATTTATTTAGTATTTTTGGTATAGGTACTTATTATATTATGCTTGAAGTATATTTATTTAGTCATTTATTGTGCACTGACTTCCCTCTCTGTATCTGTTTTTTCCTGTCATGCCTAGGTTTGCTGGAAGATTTTTTTTTAGAGATAAGCTCGCCTTTGTACATACCTTTTTGTAAATGTTACGTGTTTTTTTAATGTTTTGTGCAATAAAGTATAAATGAAATTATTTTCCTGATATAACAAACATACCTCAAATAAAATCGTATCGATAAATATTTCATCCAGATTGTCTAGTAGAATTTATGATCATATTGCACTGGTAGACCTTCAGATGTGACTTGATGTTGAAGGTGGGTTTACAGGGCGGCGCCAGTTCTACGCAACTTAATGTCAAAAAGCGGTTGTTTCACCTGTCACCGCAAGCCAAAATATTGTTGGAAAGCGCGTCTCCAATAGACAAAGTCACGTGTTACTTTGGCATTGACGTATATTTGGTATTCTTTTCAACCGACTTCAAAAAAAGGAGGAGGTTCTCAATTCGACCCGTATGTTTTTTTTTTTTTTTTTTCTATGTTTGTTACGCGATTGCTCCGCCAATTATGAACCGATTTGAACAAATCTTTTTTCGGCGTATAGGTAATACCTCAAGGGTGGTCCCATTGACACCAGGTCAGGATCTGATGATGGGATCCTGGAGAAATCGAGAGAACTCTTCAAATATTATAGGCAGACCTATAGTGATTTTTGTGTTTTTCATAATAACTCGTGCAAATGCACATGGTAAGCATAATATTGTGATGCGGAACTGCTGATGAAGACCACATATGGCCACCAGATCTGCTCAATACTAGGTACTGATATTTTAAAAGAGGTACGGGGGAGGTTTCTTGCCCTTCTTTGCTCCATCCCTAAGCCCACAACTTCCGAACGGGCGGTAGTATACAAAAATATTAATATTATATTGACGTTGACTAAGTAATATGTATGATTTTATGGTCAATAAAATTTTTGAACTGAACTGAACTGGTACAAATACAATGCGTGGCTGACGGGCAGGCAACGCATAGCCTAAACCGGTGGACCTAGAGCCATGAAACTTTGTACAGGGGTTCCATAGTCGCGTGGGGTAGCACTGATATAGCATTTGACAAAATTAATTCCCCAAGGGAGGGGGGGATAAGGGGTTACAGTTAGTATTAAACTCAATCTAATCAAATAGGGTTTGTGGAAGTCGGTTTTTTCTAAAGTTTACTTTTTGTTTCAATTATTGGCAGTGAATTAGAAATTGTATAGAATGGCGTTTCAAAGATGGCGGTCGTAGTCCTGAATTCTGACTAAGTCGGTAACTAAAGTTTCAATATTGTTTCAGATCAAAGGCATGACTTGTGCGTCGTGCGTCAACAAGATTGAGAAGAGCGTACTTAAACTAAGTGGCGTCGTTTCATGCGCCGTCGCACTCACCACCTCCAGGTAACTTGGTATTTGTATCGACCTAACATGAAAGCTGTGCTTGCACGGAAGTGGAGGAGACGGTCGAGCGCATGTTGCTGGCGGGTCCGTATTGGCTCATCTAAAGTGTGCGTGCATACCGAACACGCGCGCATGTGTGCAGCCGTGCGATGTACCTTTGTTCGATGTTTATTGTTGACGCCCAAGTGTCACATTGTCTACGAGTTATCGAATAGAAACGAAAACGAAACGCTAGAGCGTTAGCGTTTTAGCTTACAAATTTGACACTGGCCCGTTTAGGAGAACCCTTAGCTAAGCACACTGGCCCGTTTAGGGGCACCCTTAGCACACCGGCCCGTTTAGGGGCACCCTTAGCACACCGGCCCGTTTAGGGGCACCCTTAGCACACCGGCCCGTTTAGGAGCACCCTTAGCACACTGGCCCGTTTAGGAGCACCCTTAGCTAACCCCCTTTGCCCTGACCCACTATTTCGTCCTGATGAGCAAAACCAGTATTTTGAGTGGCGAATAAACATATTCCTAAATAAGTACTCATACGCCCAGTGTCCACGACAGACCACGATTTTTTCTGACTTTTCATAGGTTTCCAATCCCGATGTGAGCAAATGAATACAATATTGAGATTAAATTAATGCATTACTGGTTCTCAATCTATGTTATCACCAACACGTTTCATGTAACTAGGAAGAGCGCTGAATCTGAAATACAGGTTAATCCTAGCTCAGGTTCAGATGATTCTGTTTTGTCTGACACAAATGCTCTGTAATAATTAAGTCTGGTATATAATTGTGAACCTTTAATTATGCAAATAAATAAATTATAAAAAAAAAAAAAAAAAATATTATATAATGTGTACAATAATATATCCGTTCCAGAGCCAAGATACAGTACAACGCGGAGCAGATCGGTCCGCGGACGATATGCGAGGGCATCAACAGCCTCGGGTTCGAAGCGAGCCTCATTAACCCGCACACCGGCTCGCATCACTACCTGGACCACAAGTGAGTGCAGACGGAGTGGCAGAGGCACGAACACCTAAAAAAAACAATGAACCGTCCAGCGTCCCCAAAAGACCCAACTCTATCTGTTATATCGTGTAATGTTAGGTTTTTGGGAAGGCAAGTAAAAGACAGTCGTAGCGTTGCTAGCTGATTTCACACTGTTTATTCATAACAAGAGGTAGGTACACAATATTTCCAAACACCTACCATTACACGATATAACACTATCCTATTTTTTTCACAGGTTTTGAACTTTATCTCGATGTGGGTAGGTTGAAAATTGCGGGTCGTGGACTTTGGTCGGACCTTTGAGTGGTTCAGAGTACAATATGGTAGCATATGTTGGCGTTGGAGCTTGAGTCGGCTTTCGGCTTTCACCTTGACACATGATTCGGCCTCCATGTATAACTTGTGCATTTGTGTTGGTACATAGCTCAGCTTTCGGCCTATACCTTCAGTGAAGTAATAACAAGCGTTGGCGCATATGCTAGATATGTGAGCCTTCGGCCTTTTCCTTTCCTTGGCACATGATTCGGTCTCCATGTATTTGTGTTGGTGCATAGCTCGGCTTTCGGCCTATACTATACCTTCATAGCGTTGGCATTGGTAAGATATGCAAGAAGTGCAATTAATAGTCAATGTGATAGGTCATGTTGGCGCTAGATAATGGTTCGGAATTCGGCCTCTACCTTGCATTAGGACATTTTTCGGCCTTCATCCACCATCACTGTATTATGTTTTAACATATTTTCTAAACACAAGTTTTTTTTTCACAGAGAAGAGATCAGAAAATGGCGGACGGCGTTCTTAATATCTCTCATATTTGGCGGACCTTGCATGATTGCCATGGTATGTAGTTTTAACCCACAAATCTGTATTATGTAGAGAGAAAACACATACAATTAAGACACTCGGTTACGAAAACGGTTAATTAAATTTTAATTTGATAATGAATAACGAAACGGCGAAATAATTCCACTTTCGTAGCCAAAGGCTTGTGGCCAAGGTAATCCAATAAATCTTGGAACAAGTCTTAAGTTGAAGCATTATGTACAAAATGGCTTGACATTCTCAGAATTGTATATTTCCGGCAGATATATTTTATAAAGTCAATTTTGTGCAAAATAACTGGCCAAGTGCGAGGAGGACTCGCGCACCAAGGGTTCCGATCATACTTGGAGAGCGTAACACGTGTAATTAGGTTTCCACATAAAAAAACTAAATTGAATATTTATTTAGAAAGACAGAAATTTACAGTTTTCGGATTTTTTCCTTTACTTGTGCTATAACACCTACCTTCATTCCAAATTTCATGACCCTAGGCCAACCGGAAGTACCCTATAGGTTTTGATTCCCTTGCGAGTTCCCCGCGAGTTCAAACAAATTCTGCAAAATTATGACATAATATCGCGGTATCTTTTGATTGCGTGGACCTTGAAGTTTAATTTTTTCACAGCTCCAAGGGACCATAGACCTGAGTAATCGATATTAATTTCAACATGATACCTCCACGCGTTCCTGAGAAAAGGGATCGTGACAGACGGACAGACAGACAGACAGACAGACAGACAGACAGACAGACAGACAGACAGACGGACGGACGGACGGACGGACGGACGGACGGAGGGATGGATGGATGGACGGACGGACGGACGGACGGACGGATGGACGGACGGACGGACGGACGGACGGACAACAAAGTGATCCTATAAGGGTTCCTTTTTTCCTTTTAAGGATCGGAACCCTAAAAAGACAGCATTTGATGGCACTTTTACATGACGTCATTCTGTTGTTATTTATTTCATAGAACTCAGGAACAAGTTCCGTTTTGACAGTTCATAAAAAGTATCTAAATGGGGCTTGCACCAGACATTTGACAGCTGCTAAATTGAGTTTAAGCGCAACATAAATACAACGCAGCCAATGTTGAGTGGGAACCTGGCTGACAGCAAACAGCCTAGGCGTGTTTGACAATGTAACTTGGCCGTGTTGTACTTAAACGGCGATTAAACTCCATTTAGCGAATGTCAACATTTGGAACAAGCGGCCCTAAATATTCCTCTTTCGGTGCGCCCCGCGCCGTTTGTCCATTTGCAGGTCTACTTCATGTCGGCGATGAGCGCGCACGATCACAAGGCGACGGACATGTGCTGCGTGGTGCCCGGACTGAGCCTCGAGAATCTGGTCATGTTTCTGCTGTCCACCCCCGTGCAGGTAGGTAGCGTGATGCCCTGACACAAGGGCCGCGGAATCGCGTAGCAATAGTTGTAATGAATCGAATGTGAATGTAATTGACCCGACTAAAAATTTCATGTGGTGTTTAAGAGGGTATCCTATCAGCATTTTTCCATACAAACGTATTCCTCTATTTCCTTCCTGGTTTATCCCTCTAGAGGACTCGTTTTTTTTTATAAAATCTAGGTGTACTGTATGTATGTCCCTGTCATTTACTTTTTCCCAAAAAATAATTACCTAAACAGATACGAATTTTCGAAAACCTAAAAAATACCTCATTTTTACTGTCATATTCAGATGACTACCAGACAAATATGAAAAGTTTTTACGTTAAAACAAAATAATAGAAACATAGATCTACTCTTCCTCTAAATTTCAACACCAAATATATTTGAATCGGCGCAGGTTTGGCGGAGAAAACAGGGGAATACAAAGCATCGATCTTGTCAAGATTTTGTAGTGAAAATCGGTCTGAGCTGCGGTTGTCCCTATCGCACATTACGGGGAAAGATCAAGGGTAAGGGGGGGGTCAGACTAATACGTATACAAATAGGGAAGTGACAACTGTCGATTTTTTTATCGATAATGTAGTGATTTCCGTCATTATCGATATTATTTGTACAGAGTTTGGTATCTGTATGCCGTTTCCACGGAAAAATCCTTTGAACCGCCTATTTATTTTACAGAATTGAAGCTTTTAATTTTATTCTCCAAAAGTAATTATTATTATTTTTTATCTTTTTTGGAATCAGAACACAAAAGAAGATTGGCTATCTATATATATATAAAAGTAAGTCGTGTTTGTTTGTTCGAACACTTATAACTCGAGAACGGCTGGATCGATTTTCAAGGTTTTTGATTTGTTGCATTTGTCTCCGTCCAGAATAAGAAAATAACAAAAAAACATCTTAAGGGAAAATAGAGTAGAGTAGAGTAGTGGTAGAGTAGGGGTAGGGGTAGGGTAAGGGTAAGGGTAGGGGTAGGGTAGGAGTAGAGTAGGGTAGGGGTAGGGTAGGGGTAGGGATAGTGGTAGGGTAAGGGTAGTTATCAAGCAGGGTTAGGGAATCACGCGAACGAAGTCGCGACGGGCAGCTAGTTTTAAATAAAACAATCGATCAATGAATAATTGAATATGTGTATTTATTCTGTTCTCATTTCCACCCTTTCTCTTACCGGCATATTTCGTCTTCACTACGAGTGTATTTATTCTGTTGTCTTGTCACTACGAGTCTAATGAGCCCAAACTCGATGGGTTTACTAGTAAGCATCCCAAGGTTCCAGCTCCCACCTTCGATCTTCGCACTCCATTATCAGATCAGCCCAATGGTACCATATTCTCAAAGGTCTTGTCACTACGAATCTAATGAGCCCAAATTCGACGGGTTTACTAGTAAGCATCTTAGAGTTCCCACTTCCACCTTCGAAGTCCATCATCAGACCAGCTCGACATATACCACAACAACATGCTCCAAGAAATCTACTTACGAATAAAAAAACAATATTCAAATCGGTTCACCCGTTTACGCTCCGCGAGCTGAGAGACAGACACACAGACAGATACACAGACAGAGTGACTCACACGTCAAAGTCATAACACCCCTTTTGCCTTCGTTAGGCGGGGGTTTACCAGGTTGTAGCCGCTTTCACATTGTTACCATTTATCTAATGACCATCTGGAGTAAGTGGAATCCGGCTATGCTATTCAAGGTCGATTCCAGCCTCTTTAAAGTATCATAGGTACTTAAATACTTACTTGGATAATACCGTGCGCGGTGCAAAATGAATCTTCCGCTTTACACGTAAATGATGTTTTCACTTCTCATGCTCGTAAAGTTCGTCTTTATGTCGGGTATAGCCAGCATAAAATGAAATTTTATGTTCTAGAGCATAAAGTAAAATCTTCGTCTAAATCTCAGACTTTGACAAAGGTCGTCAGGTAAACAGCCACATACACCTATGCTAAGTGCCACTGCCGGCGGCCAGAGCCGGCTGCGGAGGCACGTCCAAAAAAGAAAGTTTAATGGCGGGAAGTCCTTGTTTTTTCTCGGTAATTTCAATTTGCAATTATTTCATAATATTTACTTTTAACGATGTCAATCAATCAATGCCTGCGGCTTGGGTGGATATATACGTCTCGGGTAAAATGGTGCGTTTTATGCCCTTGTTGTACAATCTACTATTTTTTCTTTTAGCGCTCAAGAATAAACGCGCTTTATTTTGTTTTCATCACATCTATTCAAAAAGATCTACTTTAGTCCCGACAAACAGGGACTAAAGTAGGTCATTTAGTCCCTAGGGACTAAAAGTAACTTTTTAATTTTGTTGCCAGTACAAAGGAAAAAAAATGCTGTCAATAATCAGTTTCACTACCACTCAGGCCGACAGACCCTAAACGCAGCCAATAAAAAAAAAGTTTATACTAAAATGCGTACTCGACACAGATTAGATAATCCGATCGACCGAATCGATTGACACCGATAAAAATTAGTTAGTTGTAAAAATAATTAGTGCTGAGTTAAAAATTAAGTTGCTCTGATCAAGTCGATCCCATAGTGAAAGATGTTCAGAATGATGTCCCTCTTTCCGCATGTACACCCCTTTCTGTGACACCCTGTATAAGTACATGTATGTTATTTTATTGATTACTTACTACTTTTCTCATAGAGGGTGATGAAAAGTAGAGTGTCCACCTCAGGAGTAAAAACTATTTTTGGCCTCGTTACACTCGGGACTCAACTCTAGAATCCCTCGGTCGCTCGGGATTCAAAAAACACTCTCGCCCTAAAAATAGTTCTTTACTCCCTTGGTAAACAATCTACTATTTCTTTTACCCATCACAAAGAAGGTTTATCTGAAACAACAATTACCATGATTAGGTACTTATAGCTCCACATTTGTAAATTGTTATTTATCAATAAGTAGTTATAGTATTTTAGATAAATATAATATGTATGTATTGCATTTCGTTTATCTATTTGAATTAGGTAAAATATTTAAAAATAATAGGTGGGTACTTACGTTTTTTCAATAGTCGTAAATATAATTACTCAAAATCCGATACACAAGCCAAGTCAGTTCAGTAAAGCATAGACTGTAAACAATAAAAAACGTCTAACACAATAATTTGATCGAGTAAGTAGCTCGTAAATGCCAAACACTGCAAACGCCGACCGATGCCGATAGCAAATGCAACTGAAAGACCGCAGAACGAAAAGCGGCCGGGCGCGGGAGTGGTATCTACGCACGCACACGAACACAGACTACTCACACGCACATTGATAGCGCGGTCGCTTGGGCGCAACGCGACGGCAATAGTTTGTACAAATACCTATTTCTCAATTTTGTCGCAGACCGACTACGCTCTTAATGTAATCAAGTTCAAGTTCAAGTTCAAATTTTTTATTGACCATAAAATCATACATATTGCTTAGTCAACGTCAATATAATATTAATATTTTTGTATACTACCGCACGTTCGGAAGTTGTGGGCTTAGGGATGGAATCTATTTTTTAACCGACTTCCCAAAGGAGGAGGTTTACAATTCGTCCGGATGTTTTTTTTATTTTTTATTTATGTGCCCCGATAGCGCCTAGACGGATGGACCAATTTGAAAAATTATTTTTTTGTTTGAAAGGGTTTACCTTCCCATCGGTCCCATTGACACCAGGTCAGGATCTGATGATGGGATCCTGGAGAAATCGAGGGAACTCTTCAAATATTATAGGCAGACCTATAGTGATTTTTGTGTTTTTCATAATAATTCGTGCAAATGCACATGGTAAGCATAATATTGTGATGCGGAAGTGATGATGAAGACCATGGCCACCAGAACTGCTCAATACTAGGTACAAATACAATGCGTGGCTGGCTGGCTATAGTATCTGTGATATTACTGCTCTTTTCCCAGGTGGTGGGGTGCTGGCACTTCTACGTGCAAGCTTACAAAGCTCTGAAGCATGGAACCTCCAATATGGACGTGCTCATCGCCATGACAACCACGATTAGGTGAGCTACTGGCCCCACACTGGGATCACAGTATTCTGAAATCTATTTTACCAAAAATATCCAAAATATTTCAAGTTCAAAGGACTTATTTTTTGATGAATATAATACCCTGAAAATTGCCAGTTTGACGCCAGCGTACTAAGTACGCTGGCTTCACGCAGGCGCTTGTGCATTGGATTCCGGTTTTAGTAGAATACCAAATACCTCGTATTGAAGTTTGTGCCAGGCTTGTCGTATGCTTGTGAACAGTAGAATTCGGGCACATTATTAGTATAATGTTATAGTATCTGTGCTTAAACTAACGCTTGATGACTAATGAGGAGTGAAAGATGACAGGTTCTTTGCATTAAGTCGCAGAGCTGGCGCCCCCTGTACACGTCACTCATCGGCCAAAAGTTCGTTGTAAGACTATATACAACGTGTAAAGAAATTAACGCAAAATGAGAAACTACTTTGTTAAAGGACATCATTCTGAGCAATTTTCATTATGAAACCGGTTTGATCAGAGCAACTTTATTTTTCACTTCCCATTATATTTTGGCCTGAGTCGGTCAGCTGATTTGTATGGCGAAGTGAAAAATAAAGTTGCTCTGATCAAATCGGTTTCATAATTCTGTAATCTATTGATTATAGAATACTCTCTAGTGTGAGTTATAGTTATTTTTGTTTTTAAATTATGCCTCAACTTTGCCTTAACTTTAACTTTGCCTTTGTAAGTAATTAACTAAGAAAGTAATTAACAACAATGTTCCTACATAGCTATAAACACTAAACTATGTTCCGTATGTCCTCTAGCTCCTGACACACAGCTCGCCCTAGTTTGGGAGTTAGAGCCACAATTATAATTAGGAAATAAGATACAACACAATAAATATATTTCATTTCATAATGAAAGTTGCTCAGAATGATGTCCCTAACAAAGTAGTTTCTCATTTTGCGTTAATTAATTCACACCTTGTATCCGTCTCTTGAAAGAGCGGACCTTAATCCAATACCCGTCCCGTTCGTTCCAGTTACGTGTACTCGCTAGCAGTGGTGATAGCTGCGATGGCGCTACAGAAAGACACTTCGCCTATCACATTCTTCGATACGCCTCCAATGTTGCTTCTCTTCATATCGCTGGGACGGTGGCTGGAGCACATAGCCAAGGTAAGAATCATTCATTGAGAACCTGCATTACAAACCGTTCATAGCACTCCATTATCCTTTGTGTTAGGTTGGCGTGTAAGAACTACAAAAACCAGGGAGCACTTATCCAGCGGAGAGCGTATAGATACATTTTCCTTTGAAACACAACTCACCAATTTACGGCGGGCGGGGGACGAGGTACGAGAGCTGTGATTGGTCAGCCGCTGCGAAACTGTCTGGCGGCCCGTCATCGTACATAGGTTGCGCATGCGAACGTTTGTTGAATACAACAAACGTTTGGCGAGCCGCATTCCCCCGCGGGCGCAGTCAATTGGATATATAGTCTCTGACAAAAACAAACACACCATCGAACTTAGAACGCTTTTCGATTTTTAACAACATCCAGGGATTTAAACACTACCCTTTATATACAGGATGTAACAGAAAGGTGTAGTCATATTTTAGGGGGTTGTTAGGAACATCATTCTAAGCAACTTACACTATGAAACCGATTTCGATCAGAGCAACTTTAATTTTAACTTCTCTATACAAATCAGCTGACCGCCCGGACCAAAACGTATGGAGCAATGAAAAATAAAGTTGCTCTGATCAAATCGGTTCCATAGTAAAACTACACCCTTCTGTTACACCCTGTGTAAAGTTCCTGTGATCAAATTACTTCCATAGAGAAAGTTGTTCAAAATTATCAGGCCTATCAACTTCTCCGAGGTTATCCATTACTTGCAGGATTCCCTATATTATTTCTGGAATCCCCCCCACAGGGTAAAACCTCGGAAGCTCTTTCGAAGCTGCTCTCACTGAAGGCGACAGAGGCCGTCCTTGTCACACTCGACGAGCGAGGCGCAGTTGCGAGCGAGAAGAACATATCCGTCGATTTGGTGGAGAGAGGAGACGTGTTGAAGGTAAGTGCAGTATACTACATATTTGCAGTCAATACACACACACACACACACACACACACACACACACACACACACACACACTCAAATATCGTCACGCCTTATCACAACTTGCAGTCATATATAGATAGTTTTATGAACTATCAAAGCGCTTTTTTGGTACCTTACCTTACCTTACCTCCCTTACCTTACCTCCCTTATCTCACCTACCTTACCGTCCTTACCGTAACGACCTTCCATACCATACCTTACCTACGTAACCTTAACTGACCTACCTTAACTGACTTACCTTACCTTACCTACGTTACCTCACCTATCTTACCGTACCTACATTAACTTACCTTTTCTACCTTACTTTATCTATGTATATCCTACCTTATCTTACTTTTTGATAACGATAACATAAGCGTTTATTTAGATACTTTCCTTAACTTACCTTACTTTACCTTACCTTACCGTATCTTACCTCACCTTACCTTAATTTAACCTTAATTTACACTTAATTAAATGACATTCTCAACAGGTCTACCCGGGCGCGAAGGTGCCGGTCGACGGGCGCGTCATATCCGGTCAGAGCACGTGCGACGAGTCACTCATCACGGGAGAGTCAATGCCGGTCCCTAAAACCACCGGTCAGTCAGTGTAGCACAGGGCTATGAAGCCGGGCAAGTGTGAGACGGACTCGCGGGCTATGGGTCCCGTAACGTATTAGTAGAAAGAATCGACTAAGTGCGAGTCGGACTCTCACAGGGAGGGTTCCGCACCAATCGTACCAAAAAAGGAAAAAAAATACGTTACTTGTATGCGGACACCTTTATTTGAAAATATCAACTTTCTAGCTATTACGGTTCGTGCTAAATGGTCCTCTGACGGACAGACGGACAGCGGAGGCTTAGTAAAAGGGTCCCGTCTGGCACCCTTCGAGTACGGGACCCTAAAAAGCAAAAATGACACGGTTGTTGTATGGGTTTGAATTTTTTAGCTCAGCGTAGTATCGCATGCTGTAGTAGAAAATAACATGACATTTACATACGTCACATACATTGCTTCTGGCCCCACACTAGGATACCATGTACCGTGGGCACCAAAAAAAGCGACGTACGAAATCTCAAAGATTTAAACATCCAAGGTCTGGCTTACTTTTTTACTGTGCCTGAGCCGGGATTCGAACCCGCTCACGCTTAGGAAGCACATCTTCAACCGCAACACCACGGAGGTTGCCAAATGCAAAACATTGAAGCGCGCTTGATTCTCAACATCACTTTTTTATAATTTTAAACGTCAACTCCGTTTTCCGTCCGCAGACGCGCTGGTTATAGGCGGCAGCATCAACGGGCACGGTCTGATCATCATGCTAGCGCTACACACCGGTGCTGCTAGCACGTTGGCACAAATAGTGCGGCTGGTAGAAGAGGCGCAAGCCAGTAAGGCGCCAATTCAGAGGAAGGCTGATACTGTTGCTGGGTGAGTTAGACACTTGTAAGATAAGGTAAGGTTGGTTAAGTTAAGGTAAGGTTGGGTAAGTTAATGTTGGATAAGTTAATGTAAGGTTCGGTAATGTAAGGTTAGGTAAGATGAGGTGAGGTAAGATAAGGTATAGTTAGGTTGGACAAGGTAAGGTTAAGTAAGATAAGCGTGTATTCCGATCATCCGGCTACGGCTAGTCGAAGAGGCGTAAGCCAGTAAGGCGCCAATTCAGAGGAAGGTAAGGTACCGTTGCTTGGTGAGTTAAGACAGTAGTAAGCTAAGGTAAGGTAAAAGCAACCATCCAAAGGAAGGCTGTTACTGTAGCTGGGTGAGTTAGACAGTAGCACGGTGGAACAAAAGCAAAACCTTAAAAATCTGTTTCACGTGTTCCGGTATAAATGTTGACAGAAAATTTTAAATGCAGCGTGTCATATCTTTCGTTCCAGGTACTTCGTCCCTCTGGTGGTCTTCCTCTCCCTTCTCACTCTAGTCTGCTGGATCATCACCGGCGCCATAGATATTAATAGGATAATCAATATTACACCTGTAAGTATAGTTGTTGTGGTATTATGATATTATGATAAGCAAAAGAGTCTGTCTGGTCAAAGAAAAACATCGCAAAGCGCGGTTTTCAAAGTTCTTAGGCTTGTAACACCGCGTATGCTGTCAATGTTACTTGGATTTTACCAACAAAAAGTTATGCGGAAATAACTGTCCCGGGAATAATTTGTATGACAGTGACAGCTCAAAATGAGGGCATTCTATGAAAAAGTAAAAGATACTCTCGAGTAAAAAGTTGCTCTTCGTTGGTGAAATTAAGCTTTTCTAAGCTAAGCTAATTTCGCTCTAAGTATGAAAGCCCGTCATTCTACAGGCATACTGGTAGGTCGACCTACATGCGTTGGGATAAACATTTTTAAGCTGCTGATTCCCAAAAAAAATCATAAATATTTTATTTTTCAAGTTTTCGAAAGTAATATACAATTTCTAGAATCTATAAATATATATATATATATATTATTTAGCCATTAAAGTGTCCCACTGCTGGGCAAAGGCCTCTCCCTCTTTCGTCCATCTATAAAGTAAAAATACAATTTTATTTTTCTCCAAAATTATTAAAATCAAACTGGTTCAACTCAAGTGGTTGTAACAGCTCCATGTTATGTCTCACTGCAAACTTTAGGTAAATTCACACTTCAATTCCGGTCCCTGATGATGACCGATGCTGATGACCTTCCCCAGGACATGTACCTCTCCTCCGGCTTCTCCGACTGGGAGCTCATCGTGCAGACAGCCTTCCACTTCGCTCTCTCCGTCCTGGCGATCGCCTGCCCCTGCGCGCTAGGCCTGGCTACACCGACCGCCGTCATGGTGGCGTCGGGGGTCGGCGCTTCGATGGGGCTGCTGATGAAGGGGGCCGAGCCGCTGGAGAATGCTCATAAGGTGAGAGAACTGTTAAAAAGTGACATCTGTCAAACTAAGTGTCAACTGTCAAAAATAATGTCAACTGTCAAAAAAGTGACAACTGTCAAAAGGAATGACAATTATCAAAAGAAATGTCAATAGCAACTACACCTGTCAAAAGGATGGTCAACGTTCAAAAGGTATGTCAACTGTCAAAAGAATGTCAATAGCAAACTACTGACAGACCACGATGACTAGAGAACGGACGAAGCGGGACTAATGAAGGGAGCCACCATGAAAACATCACTTTGGCTGTCAGTTTGTTTGCATTGTGTATTCTGTTCAATTTGAGTATTGGCGTAGATGGTGGCGTCACACTCCATTCTCTAATTAATGTGGTGCCACTGTACACCTGCCAAAAGTATGGTGAACGTTCAAAAGGTATGTCAGTCAACTGTCAAAATAAAGTCAATGAGTTCGACGCTGCCGAACGTACCCGAATGTCACCCAAATGTCAAAAATACTGGAATGTCCAATGCCAAAAGAAATATCAGCTGACAAAAGAGTGACACGTGTTGGAAATTCTGACTAAATCATTCTCCTCGCCAGATCAAGACGGTGATCTTCGACAAGACGGGTACCATCACCCGAGGGACCATGTCGGTGGCGAAGCTATCGCTGCTCGGCCCCCCGGCGTCGTTGCCGAACGTACTCGCGTGCATACTCACTGCTGAGCTGAACTCGGAACACCCTGTGGCTTCCGGTGAGTGATTAATGGCCGATTTCACAAATGATCCCTATCTTTGTTGTAACTCATTTATTTTATATGCTGTTGATGTCCCAAATAAAATAAAATAAAATAGACACTTCATTTCCTTTCAAGGACCACCTATATCCATGCTTAAAAGCAACTTGACAGCTAACCTAAAACTTCATAAAATTCACTTTTTATACACTAGGGATGTTACCAAAACAATCGGAAAGAAACGAAATTGTTTATTCAGTTGAACTGACAGAAGAGTTGTCATCGCCATCACTGCTAGTAGCACTCAGAGATAATTACCTACCTACTAAAATAAATTAAAGTATGTCAAAACAATTCATTTTATTCATTTCAAAACAACCGGGTTCGATTCCCGGGCTGAGTACAGGTTTTTTAAATGTATGAATGCAGTTTTTCTTCTTATTAAAATCGATGACATGGTTCCTAAGAACAGATTTTCGTAAGTCTTATAGTTTCAGACTTGCCCATACTGACCGATTTAACCTCATGAGACCTGGGGGATTTTTGTCCATCAGGACTACCCGAAAAGTACATTATTTTGTTCGAAATATGCTGTACCATGCCAAAATAGTTTAAAAAAACATCGAAAAAATCTACCCCGGGTCTCAGAAGGATGAGACACCCTGTCAGCTAATTAACACCTGTATGCCCTCTCCCGTCCAGCGGTCGTGCAGTTCTGCCAAGCGGTCCTTGACACCTCGGTTGGCGGTCGCTGCAGCGGCTTCCTAGCGGTGCCGGGCTGCGGGCTGCGCTGCAAGGTCAACGTGGGTAACATGGACACCAGCGGGTCACGGATGGTGCAGAACTGGGTCAACGCTACTGGGTGAGTTTGGGATACTTTTGGGTAGGGTAAGATTGGGGACACTTTTAAGTAGGGTAAGTTTGGGGACACTTAGGTAGGGTAAGATTGGGGACACTTTAAGTAGGGTAAGTTTGGGGACACTTTTAAGTAGGGTAAGATTGGGGACACTTAAGTAGGGTAAATTATGCCCAAAATTCTACCATGGCTCGCCTTGCCTCTGAATACAATAAACCATTTAGTGATTTAGATCCATTCTCATCCTCCAAAGCTAAATTTCGTCATAAAATTTTAAAAGTCTTGATAGACGATGAGGGAAACAAGTGAATAAACACACAAATACACACCCTAACACACCCTCACACACACACACTCACTTACCCTTTCACAAACATTACAAATATACTCCTCACATTCTCCTTACTATATTTAATTTAAATCACGTACCCTCTAAAATTCTTATTTCCTAAAACTCTACAACGTGCATAATAATAAGATAACTGCTAAGTTTTTTTCTCTCTTTTACTTGTTTATTGTATCTTCTGTGGATATCTGTTACCGGCTTAATTTTTGTATTTACATGTTGTAACTCATTTATTTTATATGCTGTTGATGTCCCAAATAAAATAAATAAAATAAATCTCTAACAACTCCCCCCTTCCCGCAGCGGCGCCGCGACCGGCACGTACACGCTGCACGGTGTGCCCGTGGAGCTTGTCCCCTGTGACGCGCCGCTGACGTCAGCGCAGGCCGCACGGAGGCTGCGCGGGATAATACACGAGGGCGGCGAGGTGGATATTATACGTTCTCATCGCGTCTCTTTGAAAAGAGACCGTTCATTCCCGGCAAACAGGGACTTTATTAGCACTTTAACCCCTAGGGATTAAAAGTTAGGAGCCTTTCCCAGTAGATATCGACTAAATAATCCGAATGTTTTATTCGTCGGTGTCAGTCCATATAGAGATTGATATCGAAACACGGACAAAATATTATAATAAAAAGTTGTTGAACGTTAGAAAACGCGCCAAAACTTATTGCCAATGTGTATTTCAATATCATTATGTAGCGGTTATCAGTTAATTTATTCATAATTACTCCTTTTCTCGAGGGTGAAAAAAGTAGTGTCCAGCTCAGGTGTACAAACAAATATTACCTCAAGTGATGTACATTGAATCCCTCGCTCGCTCAGGATTCTACTAATGAATAGGATCCTTCTTGCCTTAAAAAAACTCTCCCTTGGTAAGCAACCTACTATTTCGGCTGTTTCTTATGCGTTTTTTCCCTCCGTTAGAACCTTCCTGAAACTTCGTCATTCCTTTGTTGTACTACACAGAACAAACCATATTACAAGTAGGTTCGTTCGTTCCGCAGGAGGAGGTGGAGTCAGTAGTTCTCGTCGGCAACCGCGAGTGGATGACGCGGAACGGCGTCACGGTCCCGCGGAAGGTATTACTGGTTTATTTTAACTTGCTGACTTTAACGTTAGTGATGAACGACGACCTCTGGCGCAGCGGTGGTTGCTCTGGCGCAGCGGTGGTTGGTCTGGCGCAGCGGTGGTTGCTCTGCCCACCGCGCTACAGACGCCGAGTGTGTAATGCCAGACTGTATACTACCACAGACAGGGGTTGCTCTAATGAATAGAGAGCATAGTACATACCAGCACAGACAATGTTTGTGGTCAAATACAAATTGTTTTAGAATATTGGAGCAAAATACATACGAGTACAGACAGCCCAAACACTTTTTAGTCTGCTACGGTACATAATATGGCTTTGTAAAATGTATGGTTTTGTGAAACTACATGAGGTCGCCTCGCTCCGCCCCGTTTCACTCGGCTCCAGGTGGTACAGTCGTGACCTAACACAACCTATCTATAGTATAATCACAGAAAATGACCTAAAGCAACCAATTCGGTTTTGTAGAACTACAAGAGGTTGCCTCGCTCCGCTCCGCTTCGCTCGGCTCTGGGTGATACACGAAGTTGTGACCTACTTTCTTACGTATAAAGGTGTTTCACTACCCTGCCAAATACTTTGCTCTGCACACGTACGTAGTCTGCTTTGGAAATGACGAGCACAATGTACACTAACACAGAGAATGTCTGTGCTGGAATACATTTTGCTCTATAGTGTAATGAGCACAGAGTGGTCCAGCACAGAGTATGGGTGTCTGTGGTAGTATACAGTCTGGAATTACGCGTTCCGCGTTTTTTTTCCGGGCCGGAGATACAAATAAACCCCATGTCTTGGAGGTTTACATGTTTGTGATGTCGCTGTTTCCGGTTCCCAAGACACAGAGTATCCTAGTGCGGGGCAGAAGCAATGTAATGTAAATGTTTATGTTTATGTTTAAGGTGCAGCAGACTCTGGCCCGCGATGAGGAACTGGGCCGCACCGCGATACTATGCGCTGTCGACGGTGAGATCGTTGGCCATTTTACGACGCCATTTTGAAATTTAAACTTTTTTTACATTGCGTTTTACGGCCTTGGTAGGTATATAAATAAACGAATAATAAACAATGAATGGATGCGAATCAGTGGCCTTACCGGCTATTGGCTCTTGACGTCGGCTTCGTGTTTAAACGCGCAAGAATGAACTTTATCAATAGGACAATACGGCAAGTCGAACACGAAGCCGATGTCGACAGCCAATACCCGGTAAGCCCCTCGTTGATGAATGAACGAAAATCAATCAATGAATAATAGTCGATTAATGAATGATCTTGAGCTTGAATTAATGAATGAGAATCGATGCTTGAATGAATACATGAGAATCGATGGCTAAATGAAGGAATGAACGAATGAGATGTGATGTTGAACAAATGAATGATGATGATAATTGATGCTTAAATGCATGAATGACAATCGATGCTTGAAACAATATATGAGAATCAATGGCTAAATAAACGAATGAGAATGTATGCTTGTGCGCATGCGATGTGGCAGAATAAAATAAACAATAAATCTTTCTTTGTCACAGATCTATTCATAAAACCCCTCCACCAACCCGCACTGAGTGCAACGCAACCCGTGCTGGTATAAAGCTCAATCTTACCGGTAAGGGAATATACCTTACTACGTGACCAGTTTAAGGGGGGGGGGGGGAATCTGTAAAATAACGCTAGTACAAAATACCAGTCTTGTCTCTTACTACAGTGGTCACTGAGGAGGGAAGGGGGTTTAAAAATAGCAAAAAAAAGTCACGTAATTTTGGTACTTTCCCTAACCAGGTAAAGGCTTGTGCCCCTCGCTGGGGACATTAATGACCTAAATTAACTTTTTCTCTACTTTGCCACAGACCTGCTAGTCTGCACCATCGGGGTGGCTGACGAGGTGAAGCCGGAAGCGCACCTGACGGTCTACTGCCTGAAGAAGATGGGGCTGAGGGTGTGTCTGCTGACGGGAGACAACCGGCAGACCGCCGCCGCGATCGCGCGACAGGTAACATCCGTCAAAATAACCTGTGAATGTCAAAATTGCTGTCAAAAGGCAGGGTAACTGTCAAAAACCAACTTAACCTTTGTAGTTTAACTTTGTTATTTAATTTTTGATAGCTATTTTAATGTCTGTACGTTATCCTGGTTTTTTCAGCTCTATCATAATTTGAAACACCTTTTGGACAGCAATTCTGATGTTTTTAGGATTTCGTATCTCAGAAGGAGAAACCCTTATAGGATCACTCGTGCGTCTGTCCGTCCGTCCGTCCGTCACAGGCAGTTTTCTCAGAAAATATCGGACCGATGAAATTGAAAATTGGTACACATATCAATATCTGTTACTCAAAAACAGAGGTGCAATATAAATATATAAATATGGTATATGGGGGCCAAATAAGAAAATATAAATTTAAAAAATTCAAAATATGCCGTGTATGACATATCAAATAAAAGCGCATGGTGTGTTCTTAAATGTATTTTTATAATAATATGTCCGATTCGCATGTCATCAAAACCTCTAGGGTACTTACCGAAGTCCTAAAAATCTGAAATTTGGTACGCAAGCACATGTTTGCACCCATATCCCATAAAAACTCCGAAATCCACAACTTTCACCCCCTAAATCTGGCGTTTGTTTAAAGTTTGTATGAAAAACTGAATTTTAGCGGGCGTTAATTGTACGAAACGCTCTCAAGGCGAATCCAACTCGCACTTGGCAGTTTTTTTGAAAATTTGTCAAATTGTCCTTCTTTCGTAATCTGAGTGATTGTTTTTATGTATTTGTTCGGCAGGTCGGAATAAACAAGGTGTATGCAGAAGTGCTGCCTTCCCACAAGGTGGCCAAGATACAGAAACTGCAGGAGCAGGGACAGAAGGTTGCCATGGTGAGTCCTTTAGATACAGAAACTGCAGGAGCAGGGACAGAAGGTTGCCATGGTGAGTCCTTTAGATACAGAAACTGCAGGAGCAGGGACAGAAGGTTGCCATGGTGAGTCCTTTAGATACAGAAACTGCAGGAGCAGGGACAGAAGGTTGCCATGGTAAGTCCTTTAGATACAGAAACTGCAGGAGCAGGGACAGAAGGTTGCCATGGTAAGTCCTTTAGATACAGAAACTGCAGGAGCAGGGACAGAAGGTTGCCATGCTGAGTCCTTTAGATACAGAAACTGCAGGAGCAGGGACAGAAGGTTGCCATGGTGAGTCCTTAAGATACAGAAACTGCAGGAGCAGGGACAGAAGGTTGCCATGGTGAGTCCTTTAGAGGTTTATGTTTATGCGACCTCTCTGGCGTTGCGGTTAAAGCTGCGCTTCCCAGCTAAAGGTCCCGGGTTCGAATCCTGGCTGGGGACGAAGAAAAAGACCCCCAGCCTTGGATGTTTACATGTTTGTGATGTCGCTGTTTCTGGTTCCCTATACCTATAGAGTATCCTATACCCTAATTACTATAAAAACGAAGTAGTAAACTGACAATATCAAACGTCACTTCTTGAAATAATGTTGCCATGTTCAGTTTGATAGTGATGTTCTCATTCATTCTCAATATAATGAAAATGAATAGAGATATTTGTCACAATTTAATATGAAAGCATTACGCTTTTTCCCATTTGAGGTGGCAGAAGCAAATTGTGCCCACTTTTTGTGAGTTATTCTATTGCAAATGCTTAATTTTTCTTACTTATTATTCGCAAACAAAGGAGCGGGCGCGTCATTTCAGTTTGAACAAGCTATATGCACTCTAGCTCTCTTATCATTTCTATCAATATCATTCTATATTGAGACATTAGAATGAACTAAATCATTCTTGACCGCACTATTTATTTTCTACCAAAAAGCGGTCACATCGGAACTGTCATCTTACTTCGTTATTATTGACCGAGCGAGCGAAGCGAGCGAAGCGTCTCCGTTTCAGGTTTGGGCAAAAATGCTTTCGTATGTCCGGTTGTTCTCCTCTACAGGTCGCATTTATGAACCGATTCTCGTGAAATTTTGTGAGCAGGTTGGAAAAATAAATAGAATTTTTTACTCGAGCCAGTTTTTTGTTTTTTTTCAAAATGGTGGAGATATGGGGTTTTAAACCCAAACGGCTCGATGGATATTAACAAATGAGGTGTCGTTGGATTTGTAAAGACCATGAGAGTGAAACAGATGAGCGAGCGAAGCGAGCGAAGCGTCTCCGTTTCAGGTTTGGGCAAAAATGCTTTTGTATGTCCGGTTGTTCTCCTCTACAGGTCGCATTTATGAACCGATTCTCGTGAAATTTTGTGAGCAGGTTGAAAAAATAAATAGAATTTTTTACTCGAGCCAGTTTTTTGATTTTTTTCAAAATGGCGGAGATATAGGGTTTTAAAATGTAAAAAAATCGCTACAACCCAAACGGCTCGATGGATATTAACAAATGAGGTGTCGTTGGATTTGTAAAGACTATGAGAGTGAAACAGATTATATAATTTTAGTAAAAAGTCAATAGGTTGTATAAAAGATCGCGAAATGTAGTTTACAAAGTTATTGGTGCGGCTTCTTTCATACTGCATGTACGTAACCAGGTACATTCATAAGTTTGTATGTGTTATTGAAAGAAAATTATTTGGGTTATTTTTTTATGTGTGTTAGCAGTTCAGCTTTCCCACCGACATACTCGCGAGGTCTACAGCTCACAGAGCCACTAGTAATAATGGGGTATAGTGTGGGGCCAGAAGCAATGCATGTGCCTGTATGTAAAATGATAAATGTAAAAAATTTCGTGTAAAACATCGTGAGGAAACTTTCATTACTCCATAGTTGCGGCGATGGGCTAGCTCCCTGTCACGCAACATGGAGTTATGAATTATGAATCACTGGCTGAAACCGCAGGCTGCTCATCCCATACAAATTAGAATTAGTAACCCTTCGTAAAAAAGAGATGGCGTGAGGAGTAAGATTTGTACTTTTAACGCCATGGTTTCAGTTAACATACTTCTAGGTGGCGCTAATCTTAGAATAAATCCTATATATCTTAGCGTCATCTCGTGGTATTTGCAATTTTTCGATGGTGCTGCACCAAGCGATAATGGCCTCGAACTAAAGAAGCTTCCGTAGCATCTCAGTTTACGCTGGTGTCATATTTTGTTCTAGGTGGTCTATCTGTATTAGGCTGGATTTGACCAACAAAAAGTTATCCGGAGAATAACTATCCCGGGGATAACTTGTAACTTTTTCATGGACACCAGTGACACCTAGATCAGATCACCTCACCTAGGTGTCACTGGTGTCTATGAAAAAGTTAGTATCCATGGTTATACTTATTGTTGTGTTTAGGTCGGCGACGGAGTGAACGATTCTCCCGCTCTGGCGCAGGCGGACGTGGGTATTGCTATCGCAAGCGGCACAGATGTCGCTGTTGAGGCGGCCGATGTGGTGCTCATGAGGGTAAGCCGCACGCCACACACGCACGTACACTGATACATATACACACAGCGAGACCAAATAGAAATCAGCATGTGTTACGTGTAGCAGTGAGCTTGCTTTGATTTGCTGGAAGAAATCTCTCGATAGAGATAAGCTCGCCTTTGTACATGTCATTTCCATTTTTAATTATCATAATGTATTTTTTGTGTGCAATAAAGTATAAAGTAATAAAGTAACGCTGGTTTTCAGCTCACACCATTTCCTAAAACTAGAAACTTAAGACTAAACGTATAATCTGAGTAAAAGTAAATACACCGAAAGACGTCGACAACAGATCTTACTACGCTTCTCGCCAGGTAACTACAGTCTATTCCAGCTTAGAAGCCACAGGACGGACCTAAAACTTTATGTACCAAAACAATTGGAAATATTTTCAATAGAAGAGTTGTAGCATCATCACTGCTATCCACAAGTCTATTCTGATATCTCTATAATTAAAATTTTAAACATCTTTCCAAATCACAAGTGTATAAAGGGTGTGTATCGGTTCTTTTGATTAATCAATGTTTTATATGAATTGATAATCCTCTCATTTACAGGCTAAAGATTGACGTCTGTCATGTGACCAGTTATCTTTTTTCTACTGTTATAGTCTGTGCCTGCTCATTCCAGAACGACCTGCTGGACGTGGTCGCGTGCCTGCACCTCTCCCGCACGACCGTCCGACGCATCCGACTGAACTTCCTGTTCGCCTCCGTCTACAACCTGCTGGGCATCCCGCTCGCCAGCGGCGCGCTAGCGGCGCAGGGGCTCATACTGCAGGTACAGGGGCTCATACTGCGACAGGGGCTCATACTGCAACAGGGGCTCATACTGCAACAGGGGCTCATACTGCAACAGGGGCTCATACTGCAACAGGGGCTCATACTGCAACAGGGGCTCATACTGCAACAGGGGCTCATACTGCAACAGGGGCTCATACTGCAACAGGGGCTCATACTGCAACAGGGGCTCATACTGCAACAGGGGCTCATACTGCAACAGGGGCTCATACTGCAACAGGGGCTCATACTGCAACAGGGGCTCATACTGCAACAGGGGCTCATACTGCAACAGGGGCTCATACTGCAACAGGGCTCATACTGCAACAGGGGCTCATACTGCAACATGGGCTCACACTGCAACAGGGGCTAATACTGCGACAGGGGCTCATACTGCAGGTACAGGGGCTCATACTGCGACAGGGGCTCATACTGCAACAGGGGCTCATACTGCAACATGGGCTCACACTGCAACAGGGGCTAATACTGCGACAGGGGCTCATACTGCAGGTACAGGGGCTCATACTGCGACAGGGGCTCATACTGCAACAGGGGCTCATACTGCAACAGGGGCTCATACAGCGACAGGGGCTCATACTGCAACAGGGGCTAATACTGCGACAGGGGCTCATACTGCAGGTACAGGGGCTCATACTGCGACAGGGGCTCATACTGCAACAGGGGCTCATACTGCAACAGGGGCTCATACTGCAACAGGGGCTCATACTGCAACAGGGGCTCATACTGCAACAGGGGCTCATACTGCAACAGGGGCTCATACTGCAACAGGGGCTCATACTGCAACAGGGGCTCATACTGCAACAGGGGCTCATACTGCAACAGGGCTCATACTGCAACAGGGGCTCATACTGCAACATGGGCTCACACTGCAACAGGGGCTAATACTGCGACAGGGGCTCATACTGCAGGTACAGGGGCTCATACTGCGACAGGGGCTCATACTGCAACAGGGGCTCATACTGCAACATGGGCTCACACTGCAACAGGGGCTAATACTGCGACAGGGGCTCATACTGCAGGTACAGGGGCTCATACTGCGACAGGGGCTCATACTGCAACAGGGGCTCATACTGCAACAGGGGCTCATACAGCGACAGGGGCTCATACTGCAACAGGAGCTCATACTGCGACAGGGGCTCATACTGCAACAGGGGCTCATACTGCAACATGGGCTCACACTGCAACAGGGGCTAATACTGCGACAGGGGCTCATACTACAGGTACAGGGGCTCATACTGCGACAGGGGCTCATACTGCAACAGGGGCTCATACTGCAACATGGGCTCACACTGCAACAGGGGCTAATACTGCGACAGGGGCTCATACTGCGACAGGAGCTCATACTGCGACAGGGGCTCATACTGCAACAGGGGCTCATACTGCAGGTACAGGGGCTCATAGTGCGACAGGGGCTCATACTGCAACAGGGGCTCATACTGCAACATGGGCTCACACTGCAACAGGGGCTAATACTGCGACAGGGGCTCATACTGCGACAGGAGCTCATACTGCGACAGGGGCTCATACTGCAACAGGGGCTCATACTGCAGGTACAGGGGCTCATAGTGCGACAGGGGCTCATACTGCCAAAGGGGCTCATACTGCAACATGGGCTCACACTGCAACAGGGGCTCATACTGCAACAGGGGCACATACTGCGACATGGGCTCACACTGCAACAGGGGCTAATACTGCGACAGGGGCTCATACTGCGACAGGAGCTCATACTGCGACAGGGGCTTATACTGCAACAGGGGCTCATACTGCAGGTACAGGGGCTCATAGTGCGACAGGGGCTCATACTGCAACAGGGGCTCATACTGCAACAGGGGCTCATACTGCGACAGGGGCTCATACTGCAACAGGGGCTCATACTGCGACAGGGGCTCATACTGCAACAGGGGCTCATACTGCAACAGGGGCTCATACTGCGACAGGGGCTCATACTGCAGGTACCGGGGCTCAAAATGCTGCAGGGGTTTTTGCAACCTTTATTTATGAATATCCGTGGTGTCCGTCTCTAATGGCGCCCACATAGAAACGGACACCCATCCAGTAACCGACTCGGCTAGATGTTGCACCGCCTCACCCCTGTCGTGGCGTCATTGTCACTGAGTGATCAGTACACTGACGGAATTGGGTCCCTGGCTTTAGGTAACAAAGAATGTTGTCTGTTTCAGCCGTGGATGGCGTCTGCGGCGATGGCGATGAGCTCCGTCTCCGTCGTGTGTTCCAGTCTGCTGCTCAAAACGTGAGTATAAATCATACATCACATTTTTGAAACACTACCGACGTATTACCTACATAAAACCACAGGGTGCTCATCGCATACAAATTAGAATTAGTAACCCTTCGTAAAAAGAGATGGCGTGAGGAGTAAGATTTGTACTTTAAACGCCATGTTTTCAGTTAACATACTTCTAGGTGGCGCTAATCTTAGAATAAATCATATGTGTCTTAGCGCCATCCCGTGGTATTTGCAATTTTTCGATGGTGCTGCACCAAGCGATAATGGCCTCGAACTAAAGAAGCTTCCGTAGCATCTCAGTTTACGCCGGTCACATATTTTTTCTACACGGTCTATCTGTATTAGTATAATATTATAGTATCTGTGATAAAACCTTTAGTCTAAAATGCAAGTACTTACCAAATTTTAAACCACCCCCAATACATGAAAAAGTCTTAAACTTGGTTGTCTTGTTTTCGTGATCATCGGATTACTTTCAAAACTTAGGACCTCAAGACAATGTTCCTGGCCAAAGATTACTGGCCGGAGGGCATCGTCTACCGACGCTGTGGGGAAGCGAGACCGAGCAACAAATGACTAGCTAGGCTAGTTAATATTGTTATACAGGATGTAACAGAAAGGTGTAGTCATATTTTACGGGGTTGTTCGGGACATCATTCTGAGCAACTTTCACTATGAAACAGATTTGATCAGAGCAACTTTAATTTTCACTTCTCTATACAAATCAGCTGACCACCCGGACCAAAACGTATGGAGCAATGAAAAATAAAGTTGCTCTGATCAAATCGGTTTCATAGTGAAAGTTGCTCAGAATGGACAAATTTGATAAACCAGGGCTAAGAACCATTGTAAGGAAGTTAACTATCAATTACAGAAAACTGCATCAATCTCCTTCCACCTGATTGTGTGATGCAGTGCCACAAACAGACATACGTACATACAGATAGTCGCTTCAAATGAAACACAACTTATAACCTTTGTTGGTAGGAGTTGATAAATACTGAGTGATTTTTTTCAACAGCTTCAAAAAACCGACAGCAGAAGAACTAGCGACCCCGGAATATCTACAGTCTATCGGCACAGAGATAGATAACATCAGCGTACACAGAGGACTGCAGGACGAGATTACCAGCGGGGCGCCATTGGCCAAGTGAGCGTCCAC
The DNA here is from genome assembly GCA_963457715.1 of Argyresthia albistria. Classification (NCBI taxonomy): domain Eukaryota; kingdom Metazoa; phylum Arthropoda; class Insecta; order Lepidoptera; family Argyresthiidae; genus Argyresthia; species Argyresthia albistria. Next base: position 5,834,539 of record OY735281.1, read on the forward strand.
CTTTATTTTATTGAACGAATGATTGAATGTTTTTGTTTTACCGTTGGATGAATGAGTGAAAGGTTTGCGTTTTTTGAAAGTGGATGGATGTTGATTTACTGCTGTTTTAATAAAGGATTCAATGGAAGTTTGCTTTTAACAAGAATGAATGAATTGGAATTAATTTTTTTAGTGAATGAAGGAATTTATATATTAATTACATGGTTGCTTTATCTTTAGAGTAAAGGATTGAAAAAAAATTATCACTTCTATTCTGGTATGTTGTGGCACTGGCTCAGATTTACTGTCATTTTCAACACTCCTTCATTCGTAGAGGCTGGTCTTCCGTCGCTCTAAAGGTGAGAGTTGAGCCAGTCAGACCCATTGGGTCACTGTCGGATGGACTAAGATAAATATTAGATTATATCTGATTATTATTATTATTAATGAATTTTCGTTTCTCGGGACCGACAGATTAACATAACTAACACGAAGTGACCGAACGAATTGGTCACCCATCCAAATACGTTATACCCTAATGTTGCTTAACCTGAATTATCCATTCCTCTCACAATTAAATCACTTTTTCTCTTGCCCTGTCGTTTCAATCTCTTTCTCTTCTTCCTGCACAAACTCTACCTCACATTGTCTCTCTCTTTTCGTATAGTAAAAAGCGAGACTCATGGAAATCTGCACTGATACAAGTGAATTGGTGTGTAATACACTTACATTTGCATATGTGTTTGTGTGTGTTTGACAATGTCTTAAGGTTTTGGTGCATTGGTGCCCGATTTACAGCTCTTACAACATAACAATAGGGTCCATACACAAGATACAATGGGCATTGATCAGGGAGGCATCGATTGTCGTAAAGTGAAAACCATTTAGAGGAATAGGGATACTGATTACTATAAGGGGTTTAAATAAATAAAATTAAAACGGATTATTAATATTTATCGCAAAAACTGTTAATTTCATTTTCTTTCAAATACGTCATCGTTGGCTCTAATGCGGTAGTTCCATTGCCTACAAATATTAAAAAAAAATACATTTGTCAACAACAACAACTGTCAAAAGTGTCAAACATAGAAATAACCGCTGAAAATAACCTTCGCATCGCAACAAATAAACTTCCGAATAATACTAAAATAATCATGGGATCTAGAGAGTGCTTCGTTCCAAACTGCAAAAACAATTCGAAAAATAGCCCAACTAAACTGTTTGTACGCATTCGAGAAGATTTGCGTCAAAAATGGTGTCGTCAAGCTAAGGCGGAATATTTCAAGGTGTACACACAGTATTGCTGTGAAGATCACTTGGAAGTAAGGATTCTTTAGTCTCTTTGTTAAATACTTACATTAACGGATCAATAAACTCAATTCAATTCTTGGTTATTGGCAATTTTAGAAATTAAAATGTTATAACTCGTTACCGACATCGGATAACAACGACTTATTATTTAAATATTAACTCTTGTTGACATTTGTCAAACGTCAACGTATTTTTACTTTTTAAAAGCATGATTGTATGCAAAGGAACTTACCTAATTATGCCAGTGGTGACGTCATACTTACAAAATTCAGAAATTTTAAATAATTAATAAAAAAATAATGACATCAAAAAATTAAAAAATATTCAAATTAGTTTCTTATATTTGTCTATATTTTCGATTTATAGAATAAAAAAAATGGGTGTTACGATGCCCATTCGCTGTATCACTCACTGCTCGATATGTTTTGGTCTGTCTTGGGTTGCTGGAAGATATATTTTTAGATGTTAAGCTCGGATTTGTCTATGTACCTATACAACGTACGTACATAATGTCGTACTGTGACAATCCCTGGTCGTGTGGAATTGTGTATGTGGTGGTGGTTTTGGGATGCGTGTGTGTGTTTTGTGCATATGTGTGTATTTTTATAATTCGTATTTATAAAGGATGTCTTGATCTATGTATTCGGGTGAAGGCCTGTGCCTCTCTTTGGGGACATTTATGGGCAATATTTTATAACAGGGAACATGCATGTGAAAAACTTGATTTGAGTTACGAAAACATTTTTTTTTTAAAGAAAAAGTCAAAAAATAACCCGGCGAATTGTAAACCTCCTCCTTTTGTGAAGTCGGTTAAAAATAAAATGTAGACTATACTAAACCAATTGTTAAGTAAATTACTTTTTTTAACTATACAGGGTGACATTTAATTAGCTGACCATATTTTGGGGAATGATAGTACCCATCATTATGAACAACTTTCCCCACATGAAGCATATAGTCGCAAATGAAAAAAAATACACCTCCCAGTACATTGCCCCGATCAGCTGATTTCAAGTTACTATGGGAGACCCAATTTTTTTTTCGTTTGTTTCCCTATGTTCCTTGGGGACAGTTCTTCATAATGATGGGTACTATTATACCCCAAATATGGTCAGCTAATTAAATGTCAGCCTGTATATCTCGTTACAAAAAGTAAATGTTTTTTATATTTTTGTTTTTGTTTTATTTTGGTTTTTAATCATGCAAGTTCCCCAAAACACTGGGGTCAAACATGAATGTATGTGACTGTTTGTTACAAACTATGTCTGTTACAGATTCTTCCAACGCAAACAAGCCGACGGCTGCCTTCTGAACGAAGAGGACGACCTAGTGTCTGTCTCTTTCATACCCAAGAAAAGTGATGAGGCCATTTTGAATAGCTAAATGTAAAGTAAACTTTAGCTAATTCGGAACTGAAGGATATGTAAATCTAAACTAAAGTGGAGCTAAATATGAATCAAAGTTTAGCTAATTCAAAAGTAAAGTTTAGCTAAATCTGAGGTAAAGTTTAGCTAAATCTAAACTAAAGGTAAACTAATTCTGAAGTAAAGTTTAACTAAATCTGAACTAAAGTTTACTAAATCTGAACTTAAGATTGGCTAAATCTGAATAGGCACGATGACACTGAACTAAATTTTAGCTAAATCTGAAGTTTATCTTAGTTTAATCTGAGCTCAATGTAGGCTAACAAAAAAACATAGCGTCACGCCTTTTCCCACACGGGGTGGTAGAGGCGGCGCAGCAAAGAGTTTAACGAATCGTTTACATTATGTAGCATACAAAGTGTCAGTGAAGCACTATGGGTGTATTATAGAGATGCAGTGCCAGTGCCTGCGATTCCGAAGGCGACACGAACTATACTAACTAAACTAATTAAAGTGGTGTGTTTGAAAATGGAATCTGTGGCCACCGCGCAAGAGCTGTCGAATTTGATGGTTGTCAGTTTAGTGCCTTTAGTTCCTCTAGTTTAGTGGTTTTGACACCTCAAGAATAGCCCACACTATCTTATCGGTACAATGAGCGATGGCGCCACCATCTATTTTTTACTTTCTACAGACGGTGGCTTTATGGAGCGTTTTGGGAGGTGTCAAAACTACTCAACTAAGGGACTATACTATACAGGGTGGCATTTAATTAGCCGACCATATTTTGGGCAATGATAGTACCCATCATTATGAAGAACTTTCCCCGTGGAACATATGGTCGCAACCAAAAAAAATATTTGGGTCTCCCATAGTATCTTGAAATCAGCTGAACGGGGCAATGTACTGAGGGACAAATTATTTTTTTCATTTGCGACTATATGTTTCTTGGGGAAAGTTGTTCATAATGATGGGTACTATCATACCCCAAAATATAGTCAGCTAATTAAGTGTCACCCTGTATTAAATCCGACAGCTCTTGGTGGCCCCAGATTCCATTTTCACAAACAATTTTATTTAGTTTATTGGTTTAGTTCGTGTGGCCTCCCGAATCGCAGGCGGTGTATGCTTAATGCATTTATTAATGTATCCAGAAGAACTCGTACCTGATAAGTAGTTTCATGCGTATTATTAGTACCTGGACTCAATGTTACCACACAACTTTAAAATATGTGTATTTACTAAATATATAAATGTCAATTTAATAATCTGACCGTATCCAGGAGAATGTCAGTAATTTTGGGGATAGTGCCCATTATGAACAACTCTCCCCAAGAAACGTGGTCACAAATAAAGACTTATTTAGGTCTCCCATGGTTTGATCAGCTGATCGTATCAATGCACAGGGAGCAATTTTTTATTATTTACGACTATATTGTTTCTCGTGGATAGTTGTCCATAATGGTGGTTACTATCATTCTCCGTGATACGGTCAGCTCACATATATCTTAAACTGACTGTACAGTGCACCCAGAATGATAATTTAGATTTTATACAATTTTAGGGTAAATAAAATATGGCTATGATATTCATATTGCTTTCCATTTAGTCCTTTATACCATACAACTATAGGCATTATGTATATCAAAGTCATTGTATAAATCATATACTTTCAGGAATTCATTTAGGTATTTCAGTAAACGATATAAACCTACTCGTGAATCAAAATAAAGATTTGTAAGTAAATCCATATTCCTTAGTGTCAGGACTTTGAGTTCCTGTAACGTGTATTTTGTAACGTGCCAAAATATTATCGATATTTTATGATTATATCTACTATGTATAGGTATCTTAAAATATTAATACACGCAACACACATTAGTGTTGCCGGATAATCGATTATCAATTAATCGATTAGTAGGTACCTAAATAATCTAACAAATCGATCTAGTATCGATTCTATCGATATAATCGATTGGATCGATACTATCGATTCTTATACTTGTACCAATATAATCGATTAATCGATTGTAATTGCTGTTTCTGATAATTAAGTCGATTATATCGATAGTATCGATGGTGAGAAGCAAAACAATATAATCGATAAAATCGATACTTTCGACACAATCGATTAAATCGAGGTATCGGTTTAGATTATATTGTTACGTTACAGATTACACAACAATATAATCTAAACGATACCTCGATTAAATCGATTGTGTCGATGGTATCGATTTAATCGATTCTATCGTATTGCTTCTCACCATCGATACCATCGATATAATCGATTTAATTATCAGAAATTATAATCGATTATATTGGTACAATTATGAGAATCGATAGTATCGATCCAATCGATTATATCGATAGAATCGATACTAGATCGATTTGTTAGATTATTTAGGTACCTACTAATCGATTAATTGATAATCGATTATCCGACAACACTAACACACATCGCATGAATTATGGCCACATAACTTAACTATCTTCCTTCATGGATTTATGTATAAAAAGTTACTTATTATATAATAAAGTCAGTAAAAGGTTAGAATTATATACATTTTACATCAAAACGTAATTATAATATTTGTGAAAAAATATTCAAAGAATTTTAATAATGTTGAAGACATTGATTTGCTAAAAAAAATCGGCTTTGACCATATTTTTTAACGAAATACGTATTTATTTGTAAGACTTTACAAATCTTTGTCTTTTGTCCTTTATTTAACTTGTGAGATCATTACAACCAATATATTTTTCTATGAAAAATAGAAAGCGATATTTTTCGAAATCTGTCTTTTATTTCATACTTTCATTCAGAAAGCACAAAGACTGTGGCAGGAGGTCGTGCGACAGTCTGTTGACCAGGGCCCGAATTCAGAAAGCACAAAGACTGTGGCAGGAGGTCGTGCGACAGTCTGTTGACCAGGGCCCGAATTCAGAAAGCACAAAGACTGTGGCAGGAGGTCGTGCGACAGTCTGTTGACCAGGGCCCGAATTCTACTGTTCACGAGCATACGACGACAAGCCTGGCACAAACTTCAATACGAGGTATTTGGTATTCTACTAAAACCGAAATCCAATTCACAAGCGCCAGCGTGAAGCCAGCGTACTTCGTATTCTACTGTCCAAAACGTACTTACGCTGGCGTCAAATTCGCGCCAGCGTAAGTACGTTTTGGACAGTAGTATACGAAGTGCGCTGGCGTCAAACTGGCGCCAGCGTAAGTACGTTTTGGACAGTAGTATACGAAGTGCGCTGGCGTCAAACTGGCGCCAGCGTAAGTACGTTTTGGACAGTAGCATACGAAGTGCGCTGGCGTCAAACTGGCGCCAGCGGCGTAAGTACGTTTTGGACAGTAGCATACGAAGTGCGCTGGCGTCAAACTGACGCCAGCGTAAGTACGTTTTGGACAGTAGTATACGAAGTGCGCTGGCGTCAAACTTGTGAATTGGATTCCGGTTTTAGTAGAATACCAAATATCTCGTATTGAAGTTTGTGCCAGGCTTGTCGTATGCTTGTGAACAGTAGAATTCGGCCCCAGGTATAATGGTCGGAAAACAACATGGCCTGCGTTTGAGAAGTGGCGAAAAGTTGTCGCATGTACGTACACCTGTGCCGTATATGTATACAGACACATAGTAAGCATCCCACAAAATATGGCAATTTACCCTATTCATTCAATCATTCACAGTAGGTAGGTACCTAATTGCAAAAAAAAAACAAAACATATTTCTATACATATTTTTATTTCGTGAATTGACTAGACATAACCTAAGCATGTGATACAAATACAATACCTAATAATTAATAGAGCTCGTCTAAGCTGAAATGACGCGCCCCACTCCTTGGTTTTGTATTTACTTGTCATACAAAACCAAGGAATGGGGCGCGTCATTTCAGCTTAGACGAGCTCTACTTAAGTAAAGACGCTTACAAAATACGTTGCTACGTGTCTCGCCGTAGTTACATACTTACGTATTATTATTTACCTAAGATTTTTACAAAAAATAAACAATTCCTCTAATTATTTATCTTAGCAAGTGAAAAAATGTACAGGTAAAAAGTTAGTGCTGCGGCACACCACCGCCCCGGACCGGGAGTGGGGCGGCTGAGGGGGTTGCGGGGCGGCTGTCAGTGTTGTCAAATGGCCGCCACACTGTCACAAGTTCACAACTCGATCCGCTGTCCGCTTGGTGTGACACAGGGAGTACTTATCCAGTGGAGAGTGCATAGATACATTTTCCTTTGAAACACAACTCACCAATTTACGGGGGCGGCGGGGGACGAGGTAAGAGAGCCGTGATTGGTCAGCCGCTGCGAAACTGTCTGGCGGCCCTCGTACATAGGTTGCGTACGTTGAATACAACAAATGTTTGGCGAACCGCATTCCCCCGCAGGCGCAGTCAGTTGGATATACAACGTGTAACTCTAAGTACGCAAAACCTTATAGACCCCAAGTGATTTTTATTACAAGAAAATTATTGTTGAAAGAAAATTTAAAAACAAAAAACTAAAATTCTAGAAGATATGAGCAGTTTTCGTTTTCCTAACAATTCTAATAGTTTCTCTTAGCTCTGCCGCCAAAACCGCCCGCAGTACACCGCCCGCGATAGCACAAAATAGGTACCTACCTAGACGTTCACACCCGCCGTTTGTTCCCTTCTAAAGTTCTAACGTTCATTGCGAGATCCTTAGTTTGAAAGAGATAACTAATGTAGCGCGCGCGCTTGCTTTGTGGATTGATCTGCCGCTGCTTTC
>OY735281.1:5842153-5881019 GCA_963457715.1 Argyresthia albistria
AAATCTAACGACACCTCATTTGTTAAAATCCGTCAAGCCAATTGGGCTATATCGGTTTTTTTACATTTTCAAACCCCATAACTCCGCCATTTTGAAAAAAATCTAAAAACTGGCTCGAGTAAAAAATTCTATTTATTTTTCCAACCTGCTCACAAAATTTCACGAGAATCGGTTCATAAATGCGACCTGTAGAGGAGAACAACCGGACAGACATACGAAAACATTTTTGGCCAAACCTGAAACGGAGACGCTTCGCTCGCTCGGTCAAAAAGGCAACTAAAGCCTTTAAACGTCATAATTAGGTAAAATGACGTCATTATGACGTTTAGAGGGCTTAGTGGCCTTTTTAGTTTAGTGCATTTTCCTCCCAAATCGCCCCCATATGCGGCTAGTTGCGCCCCGAACGACAGTGTGCGATAGCGCGCTGCGACCCGGCACGCTGCGGCCCGTCCTAATGTGCGCGATGCTTTAGACTGCACCTTTTCAGATAATTTTCAATTCTTCTAGACTCGGGCTACATTCTCTTTCTCGATTGCCATAAGATCAGTTTATTGTATTGTTTTCTTCATTCTTTGATCTTGATTACTGCTTGGAAGCCTTCTGTAGTTTTTCAACGAGGTCGTGTAACGCGAGAGCTCTGGACAGTCGCCTTCTGAAGTCCTGAGGTTAAAATAAAATAGACTTTGTGAGTAGGTAAGTACGTAATTCGATTCAATTTACATTTAAGACGTAGTCTGACCCGGTGGGTCATCTCGCCCGAAAGAAGTCATTAATTCCCCCGAAATACCCAGTGGTCCTGGGTTACAAATTACAATGCAACCCAATAATTACCCTGAATAACTGGGGTATTTTTCAACGGTTTTAACCCGGGGCATTACACATGACCTAGGACAGGGATGGCGAACCAGTGGCACGCGTGCCATTAATGGTTCATCAGTGACGACGTGCCCAAAATATTCTGTCGCATGCCGCGTGCCACTGGTTCGCCATCCCTGCCCTAGGATGTATGTGTGCTCGTCGCTCGTCGTTAAAAATAGCAGAAAATGGGTGAATTTCAATTTGGTACTTATTTCAATTTGCATAATAGGTACAACAATGTAATTTGTATCGATTTGGCACCCAAAGCCAAATCGACTTAAATTACATTTATTTAACTTTAATAATAATTTATTTATTTAGCGTTTGGTCGCTGTCGTCAACGTCACAATTCATAAAGGTGGCACTTTGAGCAGCCATTTGATAGCCTCTCGTCAGTGGAGTGGACTTTTTGCAGTCCTCCCTCTAGATAATAAATAATATTTAATTATAAAATTAATGCCAATAAATATATAAATAGCTAACCTGGTGTAACACGTCTCCCTGACGTGGCACCCTGGCGGCGAACATCTCCCTCGTCATCAGACACAGCGCCTTCCCGTTCATAGGGAACCGCTGCGGCAGGCCCCCGCCGCGCGACACCCACGCCGCCACGTCCGAGCGAGACCAGGTTCGGGGGTCTAGAGAACAGGCAACAAAAGGTTTATGAGGAATAGGCACATCAACAAAAAACCGGCCAAGTGCGAGTAGGACTCGCGCACCAAGGGTTCCGATCACACTTGGAGAGCGTAACACGTGTAATTAGGTGTCCACATAAAAAACTAAAGTGTGATGTCATCCATGTAAACCAAATTGAATATTTTTTAGAAAGACAGAAATTTGCAGTTTTCAGATTTTTCCCTTTACTTGTGCTATAAGACCTTGCTTCGTGCCAAATTTCATGATTCTAGGTTAGCCTGGTGACAGACAGACGGACAGACAGCGAAGTCTCAGTAATAGGGTCCCGTTTGGCACCCTTCGGGTAAGGAACCCTAAAAAGGGTGAGAGATGGGTATATAGGACATGACCCATCATGTCAGAAATACTGCGTTATTACCCATTATTTCCCCGAAGGTGCGGGGGTCTGGGAGATCTCTGTGACAACGTGTTTTTGCTTGTATCTGCATTAGTAGCATGCCGAGCGCGGATTTAATGTAGGAGTTCGAGGGACAGAGCTAATAGCGGTTCAGGGGTTTGAAGACGACATACTTTACTCAGAATACAGTCACTAAGATATACTCTGTTCATTTTCTGTGCGTCAACTGGGCGGCGGCGGCTTTCCTTGATCGAGTGACCCTTTTAAATTAGGCGGAGGCGGCGAAATCAAAGGACGCACAGAAAATGCTTTGTGCTGTTTCAGCCCCCCTAGGCTACTGATGGATATTCCCCGGGTAATAACCCACAGGTGGGGAGTAACCTAGTAAATCAGGGGAATATAATAAATCAGGATTTCAGGATTATTACCCCAGTATTTCCCGTTATGTCAATTTTAGTCACACTTCCCTAGATGGTGCTACCAGTATTCTCCTCTACAGTTTTCATATTTATGTTATCACTGTTTCTGGTACCCACAACCCAGAGTATCCTAGTGTGGGGCCACTCACCGACAGGCAGGTCGTCTTCCGCCCTACAGTCGACGGGCAAGTGTTCCCATCTGCCGGCGTGCGTGGGCGGCACGCGGTCGCAACTTGTCGGCATCGCAGAGAACTGGCGTAGCAATGGCGAGTGAGTCTGGGGGGAACAGATCACAAATTAATGACATGCCTATAGCGTCACGCCTTTTCCCATACGGGGTGGCAGAAGCACAACTGTGCCCACTTTTAGCCAGTGATTCAATGCTCGATTTGGCATGACAGGGAGCCATCGCCGCAACTATGGAGCATTAAAGGTTTCGTCACGACATTTTCGGTCATCGAAACATCCGGATAACGTATTTAAGATAAATGATTTATCTCATTGGTACATGGTCAGTCAGGACCGGGATTCGAACCTGCGTCTCCTGCGTGAGAAGCAAGCATGAAACCCACTAGAACAAAGAGCTCTTTAGCGGCAGGTTATCCCCATGTCACGCTAATGGACTAAAATCGGATAAGCAAACAACGTGTACTTAATTCGAAACAAAAAGTAAATCTTAAAAAAAAACACTTCTACAAACCCTATTTGATTAGAAACCAATGTCAAATGCTTTATATGTCACGCACGTCACATCTCCCTCTCATCTCATGCGAGAAAGAGAGTCAGATCCAAATAAATACCCTTGCTGCTACTATCCTAGTTCTAATGTGGCTCAGACTATACTGTGATAGTCTCTTGACGAACCCATTTCTGGATAATTAATTTACCCTGAATTACCACTGGGTAAACCCCGGAGTATTGTCGATCTGCCTGTACCTATGACCTATGTGACGCACTAAATAAGAAGGTACGGAAAGTCTAAAGGAAACTATTCAATGAATAAGTACGTGACTAACCGCCTAACTAGCTCCAATAATTACATAACGCATCAATAGAAGCAAATTTTAATACGGGTGTCATTAGTACGGTCGCGTGACCCACATCCGCTGCGACTTCCGGCCGGCCATTCAAAATGGCGGATGCCGTGTGGCGGGATTTGAACATTAAACGATCGGTTTCCTTTACGCAAACGACAAATAGAGTTTGGTCGCGATTGTTAACCGCCGGATGCTGATTTCCGCGATATTTGGATGGTCTGATGAAAGGGATGTAGGTTTGTTTGTTGTGCGGTTTTGGCGGAAGCTGGGCCCTTATTCGGTAAATCAATCCTGCCGAGCGAGACTAAACAAATGTAACGACTCGCCCTTTGTCGTACGGTGAGGCAAAGGCACTGTTGCGCCCTCATTTGTCGAGTTATTCAATATTTTGCCTGGCTAGAGTCCATATCTAAGATTTTACACTTATTTTTATAGAAACTTCATACGTTCATTACACTATTAGCTGCGGCGATGAGCTAGCCCCCAGTCACGCAAAATGGAGTTTTGAATGACTGGCTAAAAGTAGTTACAATTGTACCTCTGCCACCTCGTATGGGAAAAGGCGATATGTTATTACTTTACCTACTGCGTAAGTTTTGCAGTGGGTAGTAGAAGGCTGGGTATGACGACTATGACGTGTTTAGCTCCAGAATTTGTAACATTGCGTTGCGTCACGCCACGTGAAGTGACTCATAGGTACGTAGACTTTCCCGAGCCCATGGTTTTATCCAGCAAAAATGTGGGGATTAGGATTTCTTTTAAGTGAAAAATTTAATATGTTAATGGTTAGAGAGCATATTTCTGTCTTACTCCTTCCCGTGCGCTTTGCTGGTAGTCGGGTAGAAAGGGACCTAATTTTGAGGTTCGGTGCCTCATCTACTTTGATTAAATAATTTCTTACACCTTGGTGTGGATATAGGTGAACATTTTATTCTGTATCTTTCGAAATATGATGCTGGTTCAACGATAGTACCAGCCTATCAACATTATCAACTTCCTAAAATAGCATAAAATAGTGACTTTAAGGTTTATTATATGCATATGTTAGTTTGCTTGCCTTTGATGGTGCTGTCGCCCCCGCAGCTGAACGGAAGCTAGGCTTGCCGCCAAAACGGACGTTCTATAATCGAAATCGACACTTCCGCCTGATTCGAAAAAGGAACGCATTGTCGGGAAGTTTTTTTAACTGGCAAAGATATTACGCATGCCATGCATCCTCATCCTTCTTGCACTGTGATGTGAACCCTCCTTACGGGAACGGGAAGTTGTTTAGTTTTTATAGCTCGTGCGGTCGTATCGTAAGTGGAGATAGTTAGTTTGGATCTTTTTGTTCCATTATTTTAAGCAGAAGATAAAAATATGGCGTGAAGTCTGCTATCATGGCACATGTTGTATTTTTTTTCGAGTTTATGTTTTGAAAGTCCACCGGCATTTCGTCTATTGTTCGATAATCAACATTATAATTCTAAACGAGTAAACTCTAAACTGGATTAATTGTATGGACTTGTCAAAGTTTACTCGACGAGTTAGCGGAGTTGTCAGACTAAGTTTAGCGTTATCATGAGTTCTAGCTAGTGGCACTAACCGACGTAGGTAGGTACCCCAGAGATGATTAATGGTTATTTTAGGAACTAAAGTCTTCACAAAATAAAAGGCCCGTTTTGACAGTTCACGCCCATGAACCCCTAAAGCGTAGGTAATAGAAGCGGTTTTCCGAGGTGCAACTTGTACGCTTTGCTTGTACGCAACAGTTGGTTTTTATTACCTACGCATTAGGGGTTAAAACTTCATGGGCGTGAACAGGCCTTTTATTTTGTGAAGACTTTAGAAATTTTACTTGGTGAATGATTTTGGGAGTAAATTCAAATTCGGAATCGGTGTAATAAATTCATTAAAATATATCTCCGAGTATGGCGCAGTAAGTGAGATAGCTAGGTTTTTGTTTGTTTTGTTTTTCAAAGTTCTTTATTAACACATGACATATTATTACACTATTAGTTAAACACCCAGTGTACATTACAGATCCTAGGCTTAACAGACATTATAAATAAAAATATTTTCAGGTTGTTAATACCTACTCCTATTAAAACTGTTGGCATAATGGAAATTACGGAGACAATGAATTAATGCTTTGGTAATTGCTTACCTCCTACCAGAGTATACTTAATAAAAAAAAAAATATTTTTATTTATTTATCTTTTATTAGAAACAAACAGTCTCTTATATTAATTGTTGCAAGAATAAAGTACCTAATTAGACTTATAGACCTACAGTTTCCTTAAGTAGAATATGAAAACCAAAAACTATAAGTAAAAAATTAAACTAGAAATGTAAATTCTAAGTTGTCAAATAGATGCTACAAAGATACCTACTTTTACGAATCAACAAAAATGATTACCTAATAAAAAAAACACAATTAAAGCTAACTAACTAATAGACTTCAAACTTTTCATTAAAAATATCAAAATTTTGAAATTTATCATCATACCAACCTGCATGCTCTTCCAATGAAACCGTTTCTCGCGTTTGATGTTCGACTCCGGGGAATATAAAAGAGGTTCTTCTTTCGAATAATGTGCGGGATTTGTGACAGTCCACTTTCTTGTTGCAACGATAGCTAGGTAAAGATAACTTTCAAAGCGGGTATCAAATCATTCTCACTAGAACTGAGGCGTGTGAACTTCCCGCCATTATTAGTCAGTTTCCAACCAACTTCCGGTGCCGTTTCCCGCGCTTTTGGGAACAGCGAGCAAAACAAACAAGTTGCTTCGCTGGGAATCGGTTTACAGCATGCTTTGTTTCATTGTTATTTTCTTATTTCGTTTGTAACGGATGCGTGTAATTTACGAAGACATTTCCTTTCCTTTTGAAGTGGGACTGGAGAAAGATTGTAATCGGCCACCATTTTGCAATTTAAAATATTTAAGCATGTAGTTAGGCAAAGTAAGTATGCTGTTGCAATGTAATGTCACTAGACTTTCTTGTTATGGTTTATGTAACACAATCCTCCTTATACCGAGAATATACATTCTTGACATAATCTGGGTCTATGCTATTTTGTGTTTTTTTTAAAGTATCTTTATACTTAAATACTTACTTATTCTACCTTATACTTTATTGCACAGAAAACATAAGACACATACAGACACTTAATATTGGAAAAAACATGTACAAAGGCGAGCTTAGACATCTCTAATAAGAGATCTCTAAAGAAAACAAAGGCGTACATATTTAAAAGGCGTGACAAAATAAATCTTTATTCCGAAGCAACAAAACTAGTTAAGTACCTACATTCTGTAGGAGATATTTCATAATTCATAATTTTTTTATTGCACACAAAAAGTTACATAGGACAGTAAAAAACATAGAAAACGTGTACAAAGGCGAGCTTATCTCTAATAAGAGATCTCTTCCAGCAAACCAAATAGGGATGAGACAGGTGGATTGCTGAGCAGGAGTAGACCCATGTGTACAATACATATAATTATTACTTACAAATCAATAGACTACATAAACTAGTGCATACTTATATAAATAAATATGAAATATATTTATATAATATACATAAACTAATAAATACTATAATACATACTACCTATATTTCTCGAATGAGTGATTGATTATGATTAGCATACAGAGCAGACAGAGTGGGGCAATATAATGTGCAACGCATTGGATGTAATCTGTAATGTTAATTTGAAGAATAAATAATAATCAGTTAAAACACTTATTAAGTAGTTTGGGCCGAATGGAAAAAAAGGTTCACCCTGTCATTGGCCATATGGGATTTGGAGCCGCATTCTTTAACTTGGTCCTTAGAGCCGGATATCCAAAAATGTGCGATTAACTTTTTATTATAGACAGTTAGTAAATCCAATTATTACTTATCGTACCAGGTAAAGGAATGTGTCCTTCAGTGCGGACATAGCTACATTTAATAGTAAATCTGCTTAGTATACGTAATTAAAGTTGAAAACTCACCATTAGAAAGCCAAAAGTGTCAACTGATCCCAATCGTATCCAATTCACTCCGTAAAATCACTTAATTTACACGCATTCAAACTTTCACACCGTGAAAAAGGCAGAATATTTATTACTGATTCCAAAACACTAAATAAAAATAGAAATCGTGCGACACGTCTTCTCAGCACCGTTGCTAAAGAACGAATGATATTGAATATTGAATTGAATAATCTTTCTGAACATGAATGAATGGCAAAGATCATATGAATGACTGTTCTAGTCAATGTAATGTCTTATACCCTGCACGGCAATTTAAACCTTATCCAGGTGTATCAAGACTTCATATAAATTGAACAAAATCTCCTGTTATGCTCTTCTATTTCTTCGCTCAGTTTTGTGGCCGGATGTGGGTATGATACTTCTCACTCACACATTTGTAGAGATTCTTTGGTGCGAGCGGGACAGAGCATTTTGTTTTTAAGAATCGGGCAATGATTCCCCGCATCCTGCCTGTCAGCATGTGGTTCTGAAACTAATCGTTTCCGTGTAATCTGCCTTTCTTCAAAACGTTTTAAGTTCACTAAAACTTATTTCGATTTTGAGCTCTATTTGGAAGCAGAAGAGATTGATATTTAGGGATAATTGTGTGGTTGTAAGCGATATTTCGCGATTTTAAGGGAAATAATTTGAGACGCCCAGTTTCCGACTCTATTTTCGTTCCCCGCGCAAAATTATTTTGGTAAATTGCGGATGGGGGTGATTTTTTAGGGTTCCGTACCCGAAGGGTGCCAAACGGGACCCTATTACTGAGACTTCGCTGTCTGTCCGTTCTGTCTGTCACCAGGCTGTATCTCATGAACCGTGGTAGTTAGACAGTTGAAATTTTCACAGATGATGTATTTCTGTTGCCGCTATAACAAAAAATACTAAAAATCAAAAGAAATTTAATATTAAGGGGGGATCCCATACAACCAACGTGATTTTTTTGCAAATTTTTGCTCGATATTGATAATGGTAGCAGGTAGACGCTTAAAATGTTCACAATATATTTAGTATATTATTTACTTAAAAAATAAATAATTAAATTATCATTTAGAGCGGGCTCCCATACATTTTTTTTTCCGGTTTTTATATATAATGGTACGGAACCCTTCGTGCGCGAGTCCGACTCGCACTTGGCCGGTTATTTCTTTCTTCCTCTCTTTTGGGACAGATTTGTTTTGTATCTATTATTGTTTCCTCTATAAAAACTATGGAACGAATGACTATTTATACTAGCAAAGTCCATTCAAGACAATCTATGGCAGTAAATTGCGTAATTTATGAATATACTTTTTTATTTGAAGCTATTTATTTGTATATGTATGTACGTAGGTAGGTAGGTACAATTATTTAGATAGGTAGTGTTAAGGTGCAACTGCATTTGAGGTAAGTATATAACCTACTCATACACACTGTCCTTTACAAAGGACAAATTCTACTCGTTTCTCTGGAAGGTAGGTAGGTAGGAGGTAAACGTAAAGAAGATAATCTAATCTAATTTTATAATAAGACTAACTAAGTTTACTAAATACCACGTATCGCACCAAACCAAGGGAAGACCCAGCCACAGGTAGGTAGCTAAAAAATCACAATATAGTAATACGTTGACAGACAGCATTATCCTAATTTGTAAAGCCGTGTTTACACACCGCTTCCTGTCCATTGAGTCGTCGCTTCCGTCTGAATGTGTCCGGTTGCTGTATTGATCTGTATACTTACTGCTTTGTGTGTAATAGGGCTTAGGTTTATCTAGCCGGCCCGGATGCAGACCCAAATAGTCAAAGTTTACTGGTCACTTTAAGGCCAGTATTAATAAACTGGTGTCAACTCTGAGAGCTATCTTAAAAGTGCGTAAAAATTGTGTGTAGAAAAATAAATCACTCAGCTATGTCACAAAAATATGATACAGGCAATAGTGTAAGGTGTAACCATTAAGCTATCAGTAATAGTAGTTCAATGAGTGTAACGGTAAAAGTCATGTCTTATTGTCACGCCGCCGCTCTGGGCAAAACACACAGGGTCATCGTGTTCCCATGTGAAGTGGAAGTGGCACAGTTGTCTCTACATTTACGCATTAAGACAATAGGTACTCCATTTCGTGTGGCTATATCGCCACAGTTATATGGAGATAAAAATAACCGGCCGAGTGCGAGTCGGACTCGCGCACGAAGGGTTCCATACCATTATCTATAAAAAAACCGCAAAACAATCACGTTAGTTGTATGGGAGCCCCCCTTAATATTAAATTTATTTTGTTTTTTAGTGTTTGTTGTAATAGCGGCAACAGAAATACATCATCAGTGAAAATTTCAACTGTCTAGCTACCACGGTTCATGAGATACAGCCTGGTGACAGACAGACAGACAGACGGACAGCGAAGTCTCAGGTCCCGTTTGGCACCCTTCGGGTACGGAACCCAAAGATCCTTCACGTCCCATCACCGTAGAATATCAGCTATGTATTCCTAAAATAAAACTGAGATGACACAAATAAAAATAATGTTTTATCTTTCTTTTCTTATATGGATATTATAATGGCAAAAAACGTGAGAAAACCTTCATTACTCCATAGGTGCAGTGATGTGATGAGCCAGCAAATGTCTCTCTCATAAATAATAGAGGAAGACAAAACTGGCTAATACAATTGTATAGGTACTGTGCACAATCGTATAGGTACTGTGCACAATCGTATAGGTACTGTGCACAATCGTATAGGTACTGTGCACAATCGTATAGGTACTGTGCACAATCGTATAGGTACTGTGCACAATCGTATAGGTACTGTGCACAATCGTATAGGTACTGTGCACAATCGTATAGGTACTGTGCACAATCGTATAGGTACTGTGCACAATCGTATAGGTACTGTGCACAATCGTATAGGTACTGTGCACAATCGTATAGGTACTGTGCACAATCGTATAGGTACTGTGCACAATCGTATAGGTACTGTGCACAATCGTATAGGTACTGTGCACAATCGTATAGGTACTGTGCACAATCGTATAGGTACTGTGCACAATCGTATAGGTACTGTGCACAATCGTATAGGTACTGTGCACAATCGTATAGGTACTGTGCACCATCGTATAGGTACTGTGCACAATCGTATAGGTACTGTGCACAATCGTATAGGTACTGTGCACAATCGTATAGGTACTGTGCACAATCGTATAGGTACTGTGCACAATCGTATAGGTACTGTGCACAATCGTATAGGTACTGTGCACCATCGTATAGGTACTGTGCACAATCGTATAGGTACTGTGCAGAATCGTGCGTGCCTCTTGCACCTCGTATGGGGTAAGGCCACGCTATGGTATGTTATTTCGCTAATCACCACTTCATCTCTGACCCCTGGGTAAACAGGTCGCTGCAATCCATAACTTACAGCAGAGGTAACAAAATAGCCCCTAAATATCACGTAATCTTTTTTCCAACCATCCCGTTTCCTCAATTTCACAATCGTATTTTTTTTTTTATTTCTTGAGCCCGTCCGGAGTCGGACGGACGAACAAAAGACCGATTTTATTATGCGGACGTCAACTTTACTGCCTTGGGCTTGGGAGTAGAGGTTTGTAGAGAAAAAAAAGGATTTATTATTTTAAGAACTACAGACAGTTTGCCGCCACCCTGTCTGTCGTTAGATCAACAATCATGATAAGTTTAATACGAAATTTCGATTGCAGACTGTCCCTCTTCTTCTTCTTCTTCTTTTTATTAATGGCGTCCTAACCTCTTTTGAGGTTAATTTTGCCAGTGTCAAGTGGTCAGGTTCACATTTGAGAACCTGGAAATTATAATGTCTTGAGATGATTTGATGACTATGATGGTGATGATTTGTCGCTCGTTAGCACTACCCAGTAAGGACGTGAAGGGCTGTGGGTTCCAAGTAATTCCTTCGGACGTGAGCGACTGCCTCCCCAGACTGTCCCTCACAGAAGCACTAATATAAAGTGCTTGACTTTGACATTGGGGCCAATTCTCTAGGGCACACACACTAAAATTACTTAACAATATTAGCTCCGACGCTCTTACGCGGCTGCCATAGATTTCATTTTCGAACTCACTTTTGAATTAGTTCATCAGCATTAAAATAATTAAAAAGTAAGTTTGAAAATGGAATCTATGGAGACCTCATAAGAGCTGTCGGACTTAATATTGTCAACTAATTTTAGTAAGTGTAACCCAGAGAATCGGCCACAATGACTACCAAGACGTCAATTAATGTCTATTGCAGGGGGGTTAGAAAGGATGAGAACTTAATTTCCCCTAAAATGTCTTTTTTTTTTCTTTTCGGCCAGGAGAATGACAATCTCTAGTCTGAAAGGTTTAGTAATAAAATAACAAAAAGCTCGCATAGGTATATCGTCATAAACTAACTGCCTGCTTTATTACTTACTAGGTATCTCCAATCCGCAGCAAGATTAATATTTATAATACTAACAACCTTAACAACATTTTAAAAATAGAATTTAAGGGCCCAGAAAATCTTGGTTCCTACTTACCACTGAAATATTTTGCATAGGATAGGATGTTTAGTTAGAGATTGGGGGTGGGGGCCATTAGAGTAACTTATTTATATGGGATTCAAGAAGAGAATATTTACGACAAATGATCCCGAAACTGTAAATATACTTTAACCCTCTAAATTTAAAACTGCCTTCTAAAGCTAACTTGTTCGTTTGGTTGTTAAATTGTCAACTCCTATTTGTATCCACAAGGGTCCCATAGGACAGGCTCTGCCTAGTTTGGGATCCGCTGTTTTTCCCTAGACCCTAAAATTCTATAAGTATTTCTTTTCTTCTGTATTAACTTGTGTGTAATTCGAAGGCAAACAAATGATTTTTTACTTTTACTTTTTTACTTTTAAACAGTCAATTTTGCCAATTGTTGTTACTCTATGATCTGAACTTCTGATATATCCTTGTTCCGTCATTCTTCCTTTTCTTCCATTTCGGCAACATAAAAAAATATGCAATATTATATCTATATATATAAAAATGAATTGCTGTTCGTTAGTCTCACTAAAACTCGAGAACGGCTGAACGGATTTATCTTATCTTAGTCTTGAAATGTTCGTGGAGGTCTAGGGAAGGTTTAAAAGGCGAGAAAAAATCGAATAATTTCCGGGAAAACCCTAAAAACAGCCCTTTTCTATTTCCCATACAAACGTCTCACTAAAACTCGAGAACGGCTGAACGGATTTATCTTATCTTAGTCTTGAAATGTTCGTGGAGGTCTAGGGAAGGTTTAAAAGGCGAGAAAAAATCGAATAATTTCCGGGAAAACCCTAAAAACAGCCCTTTTCTATTTCCCATACAAACGTTTTCTAGAGTCAATCGTTTTCTAGAGTCAATTTGAACTTTATTGCTATTGAATAAAGTTCATATTATTCATCGATATATACTATTGAAGTCTGTGATATTATTTAATATGTTTTGTTTTGAAATTAATTTATACAAAAGTTTAGGTCTTTTATTTATCGATTGAGGCAGTACGAAGTCTGCCGGGTCAGCTAGTGTATTTATAAAAACGCTCGCGTGATCTGGATTTGGTAAAATACCTCGTTTCCTGTGCTGTGATACCATGTCAGTCACTCATTGACATGTACCGCCATTTGCAAAAAAAAAATGGGCGCAGGGGTGTTGAACATTTTGGAGTGCTGCTGAATTTTAGGCAAAGCAAGTTCTTTTGTCGATTCATTATACCTTTTTTATAAACATGGCCATGATACGGATAATGCTTAACTATAATTCAATTTTTCTAAGTGAATTCCTGACATCCTGATGAATTCTTGCGTGGTCTTTACCATCTCAGCGCACAGAAATCCAAAGAGGGGCGATGGACTGAGTCAGTTCGTCTCTCTTCGATGTATTTCCTTAGACTTAAGTAGAAATACAGAAAATATTATTGATAAGGCGGTAAGGCCCTTACATATTTTAAAAGAGGTACGGGGCTTGCCCTTCTTTGCTCCATCCCTACATTTCCTAAGCCTACAACTTCCGAGCGGGCGGTACCTAGTATACAGAAAATATTAATGTTAAGTAGGTATATTGACGTTGACTACGGTGATGATCAAGGTGACAACCTGTATGATTTTATGGTGAATAAGAAAACTGAACTGAACTGACATCAATATCATCAATTTGTTTGGAAGTAGATAGGCCACTGAGTCTTACTCTTGCTCGTATCCGGGTACAGGTCTGTGCCCCTCGGCGGGGACATTAGTGGGCTACTTTTGCTTTTAGATAGGGGCGCAAGTAAAATTGTGGGGGTCCAGTAGTCCAGTAGGTACTTATTAAATTCATGACCAAATAATAGTACCTATCTATTAGTTATTCTCTGCTATTACTATAACATAAACATAACTAAGTGTGACGTCTTTTTTCCATACAGGGCGCAGAGCCGTTTTTTCTCCATCGTTCGCCTTATCCTTTGCTTTATTTTAGTAAAAATACCAATGTTTGAGAAACACTGTCCCACATTATTTTTTTCAGTTTGTCGTAGGCCAGGATCATCCGCGTGCAGCCTGCACGTGGCGGTAATCAGATTCAGGACGTATTTAAACTTTTTGCTACAAAACCTTTTTGCTACATTTTTTGTCACCTAACCCTGTTTCAAAAATATACCTTATTCCCGTGTATTGAAATCCACAGTTCGGAACGATCTCACTAACGAGCTTATTAAAATTGTTGTACAGGATTTGTTAGGTTGTGAAACTTGTGACAAATCTCTCATATCCGATGCCACGATACCCTGTCGACTGTGCATATTAGCACTGGACCAAAGCGGTTACGGAGTGGCTACCCAGAACCGCAAAACGCCAAGTAGGCAGACCACCAGCCAGATGGACGAACGACATCACCGCCATAGTCGGCAGGCAGTGGACGCGGGAGGCACAGGACCGGGGCGGATGGCGTGGTAGAGAAGAGACCTATACCCAGCAGTGGGTAGGTGTGGGCTGATTGGTGATGATGATGACTTCATATATTAGTGAGAAATGAAGAGCTCCGTGGTCTAGTGGCATATCATGCTTGCTCCTCACGCGGGAGATGCAGGTTCTAATCTCGGTGCTGATCATGTACTAATGATTCACTACATTACGGATGTTCTAATGGTGATGGAAAACATCGTGTCGTGAGGAAACCTTCATTACTCCATGGCTGCGGCGATGGGCTAGCCCCCTGTCACGCAAAATGGAGTGTTGAATCACTGGCTGAAAGTGGGCAAATTGTGCCTCTGCCACCCCGTATGGGAAAAAGCGTGACGCTATGTTATGTTGAATAGATCACAAGCTGCTGAAAGTAAATTCGAGGTGACTGCCCTGATATTTTACTGTTCCTGCATTTTTAATAAGTATCATTGAAAAACGCGGACCAAACGTGGGCGTAACGTAATCTGGGGCCCGATGCTGCTCTGAGAAACGCACTTATATTGGATCGCTACCGCTTCTAAAACACCCAAAATGGCGTCATTTGGTATGCTCCTAAAGAATCGCAAATAGATCGTAAATAGATTGCAAGCCTAGATTATGCTCTCACGAGGATCTGAACTCACGACCTACGGATTGGGATCCTACTTCATACCGGCTGAGCTACCTCAACGATGTAGGTTGACGCGAAATATACCATCATATTGAAATGCGTGGTGTATCAAAACAAGTCTCTTTGTATGGGGACCCCCTTTAATTTGTAATATCTCTCGTATTTCAGTAAGTATTTGTTGTTGTTGCGGCAACAGATATACACATTCTGTGAAAGTTTCTACTTTCTGGCTATTACGGTTCGTGCTCTAGGACCCGCTGACGGACGGACGGATTGACAGACAGACGGACAGCGGAGCCTTAGTAATAGGGTCCCGTTTGACACCCTTCGGGTACGGTACCCTATAAAAGCGTGTGTTTGTTGTGTGCGATGCGAACTATTGTAACCTAACTTAATAAGTCCCGGAACGTAACTGAGCCAGTGTTTGCTGTGTGTGTCTCGCAGTCTCGCTCTGTCTTTGCGAGAGAGCGAGACACAGACAGCAAACGCTCAGGCCTGAATTCTACTGTTCACAAGCATACCACAAGCCTGGCTCAAACTTGAATACGAGGCATTTGGTATTCTACTAAAACCGGAATCCAATTCACAAGCGCCAGCGTCACGCCAGCCTACTTCGTATTCTACTGTCCAAAACTTACTCACGCTGGCGCCAGTTTGACGCCAGCGTACTTTGTTCTACTGTCCAAAGCGTTCCGCTGGCGTCAAAGTGTAAGTACGTTTTGGATAGTAGAATACGAAGGAGGCTGGCGTCACGCTGGCGCTTGTGAATTGCGATTCCGGTTTTAGTAGAATACCAAATGCCTCGTATTCAAGTTTGTGCCAGGCTTGTGGTATGCTTGTGAACAGTGGAATTGGGGCCCTGGCCAAATTACATTCCGGGAGTTATACTTACATGTACAATTCTATTGTCATAGTAACATAACAATACCCCGTCTTTCTTTATTATTTCCTATCCTACACAATAAGAAGGATGTCCAGTGGGCCGTCCGTTTGTCTGTCTGTTCGTCGCTTCCTGTATATTATTTTATATTATGCGAAGGAAAGATCGTAAACATTCTAACAAAACACTTCCTTCCGGTTAGTTTAGTTTAGTTTGAGTTGAGTCCATCGCGTTGTGAGAAGATATTTGATAGTTAATTGGTTTGCTGCGGCGACAGGCTAGGCCCCCGTCATGCTACAAAGCTGTAACGGAGGGGGGTATTCTATATCAGTCAGTCAGTCTGTTCATTCTATAACCTACCTAGGCCAGTGTCAGAGACTATTCAGGGTGTAACAGAAAGGGGTGTACAAGCCGAAATAGGGTTGTTAGGGACATCATTCTGAACAACTTTCACTATGGGACCGACTTGATCAGAGCTACTTTATTTTTCACTCCACGGATCAGCTGAGCGCTGATCAAGTCCGTCCCATAGTGAAAGTTGGTTAGAATAATGTCCCTAACAACCCTCTTGCGGCTTGTACACCCCTTTCTGTTACACCCTGTATATCCAACTGACTGCGCCTGCGGGGGAATGCGGCTCGCCAAACGTTTGTTGTATTCAACAAACGTTCGCATACGCAACCTATGTATGATGACGGGCCGCCAGACAGTTTCGCAGCGGCTGACCAATCACAGTTCTCTTACCTCGTCCCCCGCCGCCCGTAAATTGGTGGGTTGTGTTTCAAAGGAAAATGTATCTATGCGCTCTCCACTGGATAAGTGCTCCCTGGCCAGTGTACACAAATATGCTTTCTCTTACTTAACAAACACATAACACAACACAGCGTCACACCTTTTCCCCATACGGGGTGGCAGAGGCACCACTGTGCCAACTTTCAGCCAGTGATTCTATACTCCATTTTGCGTTACAGGAAGCTAGCCCATCGCCGCAGCTATGTAGTAATGAAGGTTTACTCATGATGTTTTCCATCACCGGTAGAGTACATGTCCGTATAACGTACATGATAAATGACTTAATACATTGGTACATGGTCAGCACCGGGATTCGAACCTGCACCTCCTGCGTGAGAAGCAAGTATGAAACCAACTAGACCACGGAGCTCTTAAAGAAAATGTACCAATGCGATTTGATATGAGACTTGGGCGTAACGATTTAGCGAATGTATAGAGAAATATAAAATAAAGAAATCTCTTGCTACCGATAAGCTCGCCTTTGTACATGATATATCTATTATAAATACGTTTTCTGTATGTCTGCACTATTAGAGACAGTCCTACCCTTTTATCTTTCAAGAAACGTAATCTCTCTTTCGTAAAAGTTTCTGAACCTACCCTGGCCCAATACTATTCGGACCACGGAACAGAAAAAACTGTTTTTCTGTTCCGTGATTCGGACCGTTATTGTTCTGAGGTCCGTAGGATTGTGTCGGTAAAGCAGCACTACATCAGTCTACACAGCGCCATCTAGTGGTGAGTAGCGTTACTTCCATCTTGTTCGTATGTGCTGCCATCTAGTGTCTATAAAGCATAAAGTACAGTACATCATCAGCTGATATAAGTGAGTGACATTACATTCATGCAAAAAGTTATTATAGGTAGGTAGAATCATATTTAAATGCACGCACGAATAGTTGTATGTACTTTTAAAAGGCACAGGCAGGTAGGTACAGGTAGGTATGTGAACTGTGCTTTATTTTTAAGGACAAAAAGCAAATTATAGAAATGATTCGTGTTTAGATTACACGGGGATTAACCTACCCAACGACATCTGCACTAAGAAATAGAAAAAAATAAGACAAAGAAAAATGCATTCAAGAAAATCGATATTTTCGCTGACGTGAAGACTCATTCGTTTGATCTATTTGAAATTGGCGCTGATGACGTAGACTATTTCGAACTACGTCACAGCCTGCCATTTTGACAACTATCACTCATTTCGTCTCTGTCGCACTCACAATGACTGAATGGGAGTGAAGAGGATGGCCTATACTGTTTGAGTTTTGTGAATCGGACTTTTTTTAATGTAGTAGGGAAGTTCAACTTAACCGATGCATCTGATAAGAAATTAATTGATAAGAACATTAGAAACTAATCAGATCATTTTGAATTGTTTTTATTGATTTAGCAGTGATGATTGTTTGTTAATTTTAATGCGCTCATCAGTTTATTAGATGATGCGTTATATAAAGTTTTGTTTTTATTAATGAATTCTTACGGTTTGCTTTTGAACGTCCCACCCGAATGACGTGCGTGCGTGAGTGATTGTAGCGCCGCCGTCGACGGCAGAATCGTGAACTACGCGACAGTAGACTTCTCTCGCTCGGCGAAACGTAGGGCCGAGCGGGAATAAATGTGATTTTTACGAAAATGGCCAACAGTTTCAAGCCAATGCACAAAAGCAAACACTTCCCGATAGACCAGCTAGTCCGCGTCGGCAACTATGAGCTGTCGAAAACCATCGGTACAGGGAACTTTGCCATAGTGAAACTGGGCACACATGTTATTACTAAATCTAAGGTGCGTATCCAGATCTATTTGTTCGTGTATCTCAGTGTTTTCGCTATCTAATCAAGTGTTTTTGAGTGCCCAACCGTGATAATCAACAGCTATGCACCTGCAAGTTGTTGCCAGTGAAATATGGTTTGTTTTGTGCCCGTGTTTTTTTGGTGCCCTTCGCCCGTGTTGTCTCAGGATCGGCAGTAGGACGAAGAACTCGTTTCCAGAACCAATACCATCCAACAGGGGGCCAAGGCACTGAGATGATTAAAATAATACATTAACACGCGACCGGTTTCGCAAGGCCACTGTTTATCATACGCCGCGTCCCACCGTGTCGCAGCTTTCGGAATCAGTTGGTTTATAATAACATTTCTCTTAGCAAAAAAAGTGGAAAATCTACGATCGAGGCATGTAATGCATATAATTGAGCTTTTTGTGGGCATTTTTTCCATGAGTTGTTTTCCTAGTTGGGAAATTGGAGATTGTGTATGACCTCCAAAACGTTTTTGTCACAATTATAGTCAATTGAAGAGTTCAATAAATGTCCATTCAGTCAATTCTGTACATAAGATTCGAGTATACTTGTAGGAGTAACCAAAGTTGATAATAATTTCTTCTGCTTTTACTCCGTTAGAGATCTATTAAACAATGTACAGACATAATTGAGTCTATGGTTTTTGTATCTGCTTCAGCCGCCAACTTAAGTTTGTTTAGACTTCTTTTCTTGTAGGATTCTTGTTTGAAGTTATTATCATGCATGAAGGACTCAAGGGTATGACCCATCATCATGTATACTAATCAGCTGACCGCCCGGACCAAAACATAGAGCAATGAAAAATAAAGTTGCTCTGATCAAATCGGTTTCATAGTAAACATTGCTCAGAATGGTCTCCCTAACAACCCCCTAAAATATGACTACACCCTGTAGACTGGGGTACCCGCAGAACTCAGTGTTGAGTTTTTACTTCATATAATAGGCATCACAATAGATTTTGAAATCCTCTTTCGTAATGTGGGTACACATTTACTATTTTGCGAAAAATCTTTATTTCGGAAATAAACTAAAGTTTAATCTCAATGTTTTTAATCAAATGAAATTAGTGTTTTAAATTCTTTTAATATGTATTTTTCCCTAGAATCATTAAAGCTTTGATTATTAGATACAGTCGTCAGGCCTATTGCTTTGCTGAGTACCTAGTAGTCCATGTGAAGTTGACTTTTTGAGCAGGTTAATATTTAAATTGAATTGCAACTATTTTGCAATTTATACAGTAAAGATGTATGGTGGTAAGGGTTGTATGACTTGTTTTGTATTTGAAAGGATCGTGCAGTCTCTTTGCTGTCCATATAAAAGTATAGATTACATGTTGAATTACTTTATTTTACTTTACTTTATACTTTATTGCACAAAAACAGAATACAGATACTTAATAATGAAAAAACATGTACAAAGGCGAGCTTATCTCTAATAAGAGATCTCTTCCAGCAAACCTAGGATGGACAGGATTGATTAACAAAAGTTACCTGACATCTCACTTTCTCATTTGCACCCTTTAGTTCAGGAACAAAGATATTATGAACGAAATTGCTTCTGGCCCCACACTAGGATACCCTGTGTCCTTGGAACTAGAAACAGCAACATCACAAACATGTAAACATCCAACTCCTGAGATTTCATAAATCATAATTTCTTTATTGCACACAATTACATAGTAACGTTGATTTATTATCTTACACACCCTCTCACACACACTCACTCACACTCATACTACACATAGAGAGGCTCACCCACTCACCATGTTGCATCTTTTTATTTCATTGTTTTTATTCAGTGTCATTCTTTATTTGCTTAATTTTTTTATAATGCTATGTGACCGTGTACGAATTAGCAAATTATATATTTTTTGGGAAGAGCACTGCAGCCTGAAATACAGGTTTACACCTAGCTCGGGCTCAGTTGTTCCAATATTTAGGTGTCACTTTTTTAGCTAAGTTCCTCAAATTGTGTAAACTTTTTCTGTTTTTCTTTTTTGAAATAAATAAAAAATATAAATAATATAAATAAATATAAATAAATTAATTGCAATGACAAAAAGTAAATAAAAACAGTTTACAAGGCGAGCTTATCTCTAAAAAGAGATCTCTTCCAGCAAACCAAGTTCCGATGAGAGATTTGTGATAGGTATTTGGTGTGGTCTGAAAATATTCGGTTTGCTCTTATCAATACATTATATTTCCAGTTTCTCGAAAGACGGCGTACGGTCACCTTTTAAGGCACAATCTTTAGAAAGAAAGAAAGAAATTTGACCGTACGCCTTCTTTCGAGAACCTGGAAATGTTAGTGTTGATTTGTTTCTTGTTAGCACTTCCACTTCCCATACAAATTAGAATTAGTAAACCTTCGTAAAAAAGAGATGGCATGAGGAGTAAGATTTGTACTTTAAACTCCATGGTTTCAGTTAATATTTTTTATTAAAACATTCTCCCAGGTGACGCTAATATAGAATAAATCCTAATATCTTAGCGCCATCTCGTGGTATTTGCAATTTTTCGATGGTGCTGCACCAAGCAATAATGACCTCGAACTAAGGAAGCTTCCGTAGCATCTCAGTTTACGCCGGTGTCGTATTTTGTTCTAGGTTGTCTATCTGTATTAGTATAATGTTATAATATCTGTGGCCCTACATTACCCAGAAAGGATGTGAAGGGCTGTATGTAGGTACCGAGTAGGTATGTCCTTGTGAGAAATTGCCTCCCTTCAACTTGAGTTTATAAATGCTTAACCTACCTTTTCCCAATGTCTTTCAGAAAGATCCATTTGCAATTGCCGCCCCAACTGAAAACAAATATAAGTTTCTTTGAAGCTGGCTGATAATATTTGTGTTATATTTTATTAGTTTTCTTTGGCACTTTATCATATTATTGAGTTTCTATATAAATAATTTGCCAAATCTGCCATCTTGGCAAATGATTCCACTTAAGATAAAGTGGCTAAGTGCGTATCAAACAAACAAACAAACAAACAAAATTAGTTTATTTCAGTAAGTACAGCAGCACAGGTCGTGGGACTCCCCTTTTAAGTTAATAAAAACCTGTGTTAGGGGAGACCGCTCATTCCACATTGGAGAATTAGTTACACTTACGTCTTTAAACCATTAGACTTATAAGTAGGTATGTGTGTACAGTCCGGGCAGGCCCAGCCAATCGGGTCCCAGCCTGTGTACCTATAAAATAAGTAATATAACTAATTTTATTTTATTGTAGGCACAGGTCCTATTACTCCGATCGGTGTAAGTTGATTGTATATTTGTTTTGTGTGGTACAATAAAGAAATTTCACAAACCAACAAATATAACTGTGTAGGTACCTATGTTGTTTACAAATAACTTAGATTAACAAATAACTCAGATTTACGTGAAATACTTAAATAAACTAGACATCAATTGAATTGAAAAATGGAATGCGTATAGCAAAAAGAACATCAAACCTTTTCATAAAGTTGAAATTCACTAAAATGTCGCGAAATTTTAGGGTTTGCAAGTAGCACGTATCCCAGGCACCATACAAAAAAGTTCAAACCCCTTCCAAGTTTGTTTTTTGTGTTTTTGTCCAACTTTCAAGTCACTTCCCGCTGTCTGTCGCTATTGTATGCTTAGATCTTTAAAACTACGCAACGGATTTTGATGCAGTTTTTTAAATAATAGAGTGATTCAAGAGGTAGGTTTAAATGTATTGTATAATATAGTGCATTGCCCCCGTGTGAAGCCGGGGCGGGTCGCTAGTAAATAATGAAATGAATGGAACGCACTTCCTTCCACCATAAGAGACAGTTCCACTCTTTTCTCATTCAAAAACCGGGTAAAAGAGCACTTCCTCTCTCTTTCGTGATAGATATTGTATGTAGGTATTTATGTAGTTAGGTGTATTTATTTGCATATTGTGTAGGTATTTATTTAGTATTTTTGGTATAGGTACTTATTATATTATGTTTGAAGGATATTTATTTAGTCATTTATTGTGCACTGACCTCTCTGTATCTGTTTTTGCCTGTTATGCCTAGGTTTGCTGGAAGAAATATCTTTATAGAGATAAGATCGCCTTTGTACGTACCTTTTTGTAAATGTTACGTGTTTTTTATGTTTTGTGCAATAAAGTATAAATGAAATGAAATGAATATGTAGCCCATTATTGTCCCCACCGAGGGGCACGGGCTTTAGTCGGATACGACGAAGTGTTTCTATTAAAATTAGTAAAATAAAGGTTTCCTATTAACTTATGTAAACTCTGATTGGAAAAGGGCTTAGAAAATTCTGGAAGTAGTAGTTGTGTTAACCATCTAAATTGTGTAAGTAGTAGTTGTGTTAACCATCTAAATTGTGTAAGTAGTAGTTGTGTTAACCATCTAAATTGTGTAAGTAGTAGGTGTGTTAACCATCTAAATTGTGTAAGTAGTAGGTGTGTTAACCATCTAAATTGTGTAAGTAGTAGGTGTGTTAACCATCTAAATTGTGTAAGTAGTAGTTGTGTTAACCATCTAAATTGTGTAAGTAGTAGTTGTGTTAACCATCTAAATTGTGTAAGTAGTAGGTGTGTTAACCATCTAAATTGTGTAAGTAGTAGGTGTGTTAACCATCTAAATTGTGTAAGTAGTAGTTGTGTTAACCATCTAAATTGTGTAAGTAGTAGTTGTGTTAACCATCTAAATTGTGTAAGTAGTAGTTGTGTTAACCATCTAAATTGTGTAAGTAGTAGGTGTGTTAACCATCTAAATTGTGTAAGTAGTAGTTGTGTTAACCATCTAAATTGTGTAAGTAGTAGTTGTGTTAACCATCTAAATTGTGTAAGTAGTAGGTGTGTTAACCATCTAAATTGTGTAAGTAGTAGGTGTGTTAACCATCTAAATTGTGTAAGTAGTAGGTGTGTTAACCATCTAAATTGTGTAAGTAGTAGTTGTGTTAACCATCTAAATTGTGTAAGTAGTAGGTGTGTTAACCATCTAAATTGTGTAAGTAGTAGGTGTGTTAACCATCTAAATTGAAAGTTGCCATATAAGGGTTCCGTACAATTAATCGGAAAAGGATATTTGCATGTCACTTAATAAAACGCTATTTCTCGTGTACACACACGAAAAAGCGAAATTTTAGGATATGTAAGTGTACCTACCCCAGTATCCCAGGCACCATACAAAAATGCTCGAACCTCTTTCACAGAATGTGTGACGTGTTTCCTTTGTACTTTTTCTTAACCCTTCGTTAGCTGTACCGCACTTTGCCCAACTGTGGGATAACTCGTGCTTATCCAACAGGTCACGTGATTGTTACTT
Organism: Argyresthia albistria; assembly: GCA_963457715.1. Taxonomy (NCBI): domain Eukaryota; kingdom Metazoa; phylum Arthropoda; class Insecta; order Lepidoptera; family Argyresthiidae; genus Argyresthia; species Argyresthia albistria. The sequence goes on from OY735281.1 coordinate 5,865,814, forward strand.
AGCGAAAGGAAACCCGCGAAATGTCAAACAAAGAAAAAATTTATTACTCTAAAAAGTTTGCTCAGAAGAAAAAGTTTGTTGTTTAAACGGCTTCTCGAGATGAATGCAAAAGTTTGGGAACATTTGGTCGTGAATGTGTTCTTGTTGTTTCTAACACCATGTAATTTTATTGTTGCGAAAGGTTGAGAACCTCTTAATTAATGTACTGGATCTTCTAAATTCTAGCTTTGCTAACACGTTAGCGTTACTCCTTTCCCCATATGAGCTGGCAAAGGCACAGTTGTGCTCACTTTTTAACAGACTTCAAAAAAGGAGGGGGTTATCAATTCGGTTTGGTATCATTTTTTTATGGTATACATTATTTGTTAACCAATTTCAAAAATTCTTTTATCTACTCTCGTGTCATAAAGTTCGAATTACAAACTTGAAATCGAATTCATAATGACGTACTTTATAAACGCAATACAGTAATCAAATAAAAAATAATAATAACAGTACTTCTCGAACCAAACTAATGTTATTATTAAACTTTTTTTCCAACGATACAGTTCTACTTTTTTTGGGAAAGGCAGGGGTCTTGAAACCGTACAGCCAAGGTGTTTGATAGTCTGTATCGTTTGAAAGTTGACAACCAAACATAGAAAATATTGTCATCCAGGTATCCAAAATTGCATATTTTTGCCTTTCTGTGACTATGTGTGGTGTAGATGAATTCTGGCTGTGGGGACCGATTTCGTTTATTTTGTGTGACATTGTGGAATTTTTAGACGTCATTCGCATTCCACGCGGACAGGACTATCCCCCGGCTTCTGAGACGCTGATCAAACGTTACGATTTAAGGGATGATATGATTTAAATCATTTGATTAAAATCAGTGATTTAAATCGCGATTAAAATCATGTGATTTAAAAAAAAAACGATGATTTAAATCAGTACTTTTAACTGCAACCAAAACAGCCAAAAAGTGTCTAGGGACTTCTATAAACTACGGCGCACACATAAGTGTGCATCGCTAATATTCAAAAGAATAAGTGTCTGCGACTGCGGTGGTTTTTTGTTCATTTGTTAATGTTGTCTTTTTAACCGACTTCCCAAAGGAGGAGGTTTACAATTCGTCCGGATGTTTTATTTTTTTATTTTAATTATTATTTTTTGTAAGATATTATAAAATGGTAAATAAACATGCTACTTTGTTTTTTTAAAATAAAATAATGACTTCATTATGTTGATATAATAAATAATCGGTTAAGTGCGGGTCGGTATCGCACACGAAGGGTACCGTACCATCGTACAACAAATCAAAAGCACTCAAAACAATAAAAAAATAAACAAAAAGAAAATTTAAAAAGCTTATGCCTTCACGAGATTTGAACCGACGACCTCCGGATTGAGAGTCTACATCATACCGGCTAACCACAACCATGTGTGTTGACGCGAAATATGCTATCATATTTAAATGTGTAGTATATGTGTCTATGACATGGTTGCTATGACAATAAATAAACAGTTTCAGTCAAGATCTCCATTTTGAAATGCGTAAGTGTATCTAAACACGTCTCTTGTATCGGGGCCCCTTTAATTTGCAATATCTCTCGTATTTCAGTATTTGTGGTTGGTGCGGCAACAGATTATACACATTCTGTGAAAATTTCAGCTTTCTAGCTATTACGGTTCGTGCAGACGGACCCGGTGACAGACAGGACGGACAGACAGACGGACAGCGAAGTCTCAGTAATAGGGTCCCGTTTGGCACCCTTCGGGTACGGTACCCTAAAAATATGTTTTTTTTTTACAAATAACTGTTTTTCAACTGAAAACGATCAGATAATTAAAAAAATCAAAAATACTAATTAAAATCAAATAAATCCGATTTAAATCAATTTAATCTGACTTTTTGTTTTTTTTTTTATAAAAATCATGATTTTTATCAACCCTGCGATTAGCTAACAGAGCGATTAACTGATTTCAGCCAATCACGTGCCGCTATCAGCCAATCGTGTGCCGCCATTTTGAATTAACCACCGATTAGTTAATTGTGACCTGTTATCAGCGGCTCAGAAACTGGGGGTAAGTAAGATCATGAAGTCCGTTTTTTTTTTAGTCTTTAACTTGGTGAATTATACTCGTAGCTTTTCAATAATGTACTTCAAAAATTAAAAATTCAAAAATGTTTATTGTCTAACAGAGATAACTTTTACATAGCGTAGGCTGAAGCCTTTTTTTAAGTATTAACTGTATCAGAGGACTTCGCTCCCTCGTTTCAAGTCATGTAAGTTAAACAATTAAAAAAAATCGGTTGAGTGCGGGTCGGTATCGCACACGAAGGGTACCGTACCATCGTACAACAAATCAAAAGCACTCAAAACAATAAAAAAATAAACAAAAAGAAAATTTACTCACGACCTACTGATTGAGGGTCTACTACATACCGGCTGCGCCACCACAGCGATGTGAGTTGACGCGAAATATGGTATCATATTTAAATGTGTAGTATGTGTCTATGACATGGTTGCTATGACAATAAATAAACAGTTTCAGTCAAGATCTCCATTTTGAAATGCGTAAGTGTATCTAAACACGTCTCTTGTATCGGGGCCCCCTTTAATTTGCAATATCTCTCGTATTTCAGTATTTGTGGTTGGTGCGGCAACAGACACATTCTGTGAAAATTTCAGCTTTCTAGCTATTACGGTTCGTGCAGACAGACCCGCGGTGACAGACGGACGGACGGAAGGACAGACGGACAGCGAAGTCTCAGTAATAGGGTCCCGTTTGGCACCCTTCGGGTACGGTACCCAAAAAATAATGATAATAAAAGTGTTAAAAAAAAATCGGTTAAGTGCGGGTCGGTATCGCACACGAAGGGTACCGTACCATCGTACAACAAATCAAAAGCACTCAAAACAATAAAAAAATAAACAAAAAGAAAATTTAAAAAGTTTATGCCTTCACGAAATTTGAACCGACAACCTCCGGATTGAGAGTCTACATCATACCGGCTGAGCTACCACAACCATGTGGGTTGACGCGAAATATGCTATCATATTTAAATGTGTAGTATATGTGTCTATGACATGGTTGCTATGACAATAAATAAACAGTTTCAGTCAAGATCTCCATTTTGAAATGCGTAGGTGTATCTAAACACGTCTCTTGTATCGGGGCCCCCTTTAATTTGCAATATCTCTCGTATTTCAGTATTTGTGGTTGGTGCGGCAACAGATATACACATTCTGTGAAAATTTCAGCTTTCTAGCTATTACGGTTCGTGCAGACGGACCCGGTGACAGACAGGACGGACGGACGGACGGACGGACAGCGAAGTCTCAGTAATAGGGTCCCGTTTGGCACCCTTCAGGTACGGTACCCTAAAAAAACAAATATCATGCAGGTTAAGACGATTAAAAGTCAGTGAAGTACTTTGCGTGATAGAGTAGTATTTTCGTAGTCGCATGACCTAGTAAATGATAGTGCATCTAGAATACTATCGGGAAGGCTAAACAGGTCGGTAAGCCTAGGTATTCGACCTCGCGACTGAAGGGCAGCCATTATTTACATGTTGCATCACTACGAAAGTGTAACTTGCACCCGAATGTAGAGACGACTACTCACATTAAGAGGCCCTCAGGTAAACCTCAAGTCCGTCTTATTCATAGAGGTCACAAGAAATTTTTGTTAAATAATTCGCCAAGTTAAAAACTTAAGAAAACCGACTTCATGACCTATTACTTTGTCCTCCCCGCTTGTTTTACAAAATCTGTCTCCTGACAGTGAAGTCCATACGTATTACATAATGTAAACGAATATGAGACCTAACAGCCAGAATATATCTCGTGACAATGACTAAACACCGAAAAGTCGCAAAAAATCTAGAAGAGTATAATGATGTCATCCAGGTAAAAACAAATTGAACTACACAGTTTTTTTATGTAGAATCCTAATTACTGGACCGATTTCTGATTTTAAAAAAATGGGACCAAACTATTGGGCTTCCCTTTTGAACAAAGAAAGAATTTTTTTAAAAATAATAATGATAAAAAAAACATGCAACCGAATTGAGAACCCCCTCCTTTTTTAACCGACTTCCCAAAGAAGGAGGTTTACAATTCGCCCGGATGTTTTTTTTATGTATGTGCCCCGTAGCGCCTAGACGGATAGACCGATTTGGAAAAATATTTTTTGTTTGAAAAGGTTTACCTTCCCATTGGTCCCATTGACACCAGTGGGTCAAGCAGGAATATTTACCAGATCGAAAAAGTGTTCGAGTTCAGATAAAATAAACCTTAAGACATTGTACAAAGAGCCACTGAAACTTCAATTCGAATACTTTTGCGATGCGTAATTTTTCCTGCTACCTACACAGGTCAGGTTCTGATGATGGGATCCTGGAGAAATCGAGGGAACTCTTCAAATATTATAGGCAGACCTTAGTGATTTTTGTGTTTTTAGTAATAACTCGTGCATTTACTCATGGTAAGCATAATATTGTGATGCGGAAATGCTGATGAAGACCACATATGGCCACCAGAACTGCTCAATACTAGGTACAAATACAATGCGTGGCTGACGGGCAGGCAACGCATAGCCTAAACCGGTGGAACTAGAGCCATGAAACTTTGTACAGAGGTTCCTTAGTAGCGTGGGGTAGCACTGAGATGGGATTTGACAAAATTAAGTCCCCAAGGGGGGGGGGGATAAGGGGTTACAGTTTGTATTAAACTCAATCTAATCAAATAGGGTTTGTGGAAGTCGGTTTTTTCTAAAGTATACTTTTTGTTTCAATTATTGAAGTGACGTTTGTGACGTCTTTGTTTCTGGTTCCCACGACCCAGGCTATCCTAGTGTGGGGCTAATCAATGTGTAAGTAAAAGTAAAGCTAAAAAAAAAACTTTAAAATGTGTGGAACAGTTTTCATCATTGCATAATATGGAATTATGCAATGACGAAAATTGTTCCAATAATCGAGGACGACATGTAACCTTCCACAAAACTTAACACGATCGCGCGATTCGTTTCAAGGTAATAGAAAATATTTAAACTGCTAAAGCTAGAAGGCCGATATTTGGAGAGTAGCTTCCTTTAATGAAGTGGGGCCGCCAGTAAAGGGGGGTTCCCACGGCCCGTATTACGGGTTGTTACCGCTTGGGGCCAGCCTATTGTTCTCGTAACCGCGAGTCTCCATACATTGATTACCAAACGGGGCCGAAAGATATAATACTATTATTAAAATTAAATCGCGTAATTTCCATACTTCTATTCCCGCTTGAGGCCATAGTGGCTAAGTACAGTCGGCTACCAAATCAAAACTCACATATGTAACGTCCTACACTAGGGGCTGCCTGTATGTCGTAGGCTCTAGCCCGAGGAACGTAATGCGACCCACGAAATTCGACTTATCGACAGTCTGTTGCTAACTGTACTTGTTACAATCCTTTATGGCCTAGTGCGAGTTGCTTTTCATTTAAATAATAATAGTTGAAAAAGGCTTCGGCCCCTAGCGGTAATACTCTTCGGCCCCTAGCGGCAACAACCCGTTATTACGGGCCAGGCCGGATCGCGCCACGCCTGTGGATGCCCGTGCGGCTGATTGCGACTCGCGCCGAGTCGTACCCACGGCGTGTCTCGGCCCGTCTTTGCCTTGCCGTCATTCCATTACGGAGAGCATGGCTGTGTGTGCAATGAATGGTGAAAGTGTGTGCGTGCGCAAGTGGTGAAATGAATGCGAAGCAGACGCGCCCCTACAGGCCGCGACAGGCAACGCCGCGCCGCGCCTTTGAACTTACCGACTCCCGACACGGATCGAACGGGTGACGACGGGCGAGCACAGGCCTCACCGGAAGCGACCGTTCCTGTCGGCCTGTGAAGGCGCGGTCTGATCTGTGAAACAACAGGCCGTGGGAACCCGGCTTAAGAAACGGATTTGACCCCCAGCCGGGATTCCAACCCGGGACCTCGCTTAGGAAGCACAACTTCTTGCGGTGGAAGTCGTGCTTCCTACTACACAGAGGTCGTCACAATGTAAAGGCCTCCTCGAATCTAGAAACTCACTGACAATATTTTATTCTTCTATTTCAGGTGGCGATAAAAATAATAGACAAATCTCGCCTCGACGAGGACAATTTACGGAAGACATTCCGCGAGATAGCGATCATGAAGCGGCTGCGACATCCGCACGTGGTCGGGTTATACCAGGTGAGCGAAATAGCGGGATAGCGAGATAGCGAGCATAAGTAAAGTGAGTGAGAAGCGATAATGAAGCGGCTGCGACATCCGCACGTGGTCGGGTCATACCTGATGAGACAGTTAGCGAGCGTAAGTGCAGTAAATGAGATAAATCTCATGTATGAAATAGCGATAATGATGCGGCTGCGACATCGGCGCGTGTCGGTCGGACTGTACCAGATAAGCAAGAAAGCGAGCGTAAGTGAAGAGCGATAATGAAGCGGCTGCGACATCCGCACGTAGTCGCGTTATACCAGATGAGCAAGATAGCGGTTTAGCGAGCGTAAGTGAAGTGAGTGAAATAGCGATAATAAAGCGGCTGCAACATCCGCAAGTTATACCAGGCGTGAGATAGTCTGTATTTGTCTTTTGTGCCTCGTTCTGTTTTGTGTATTCGGTCTCAGTTAAGTGTTTTGTCCGTATCTTGTGCCCAGTGGGTATCGCGCCTTAGTCCATTACGACCACTTTCCGAGGGTCATACTGACATGTTCCCATTTTGACCACTTCCCAGTTTGACGCGATGTGTTGGGTCCCTCTGATCAAAATGGCCGTTTTTGATTCTATAGCATTACATTTATGCAAAATCATTACATTCACAGGTCATGGAATCGGCACACTCAATATACTTGGTCACAGAGTACGTGCCTAATGGAGAATTATTCGGTAAGTTTTGAATACAATTTAATCGGTACGCTCACGTTAGGATACACGCGGGCCAAACTAACAATAGCGAACAATTTATGTGCGAGCGAGATGGTGTGACACCCCCCCATAGGGTGGATGACAGGTGACACCAAGACGTCTGATAACATCTATTGTAAGGGATGAAAGCATAACTTCCCCTAATTTAAATGTCAGATATTTTTCTATTCCGGCCAGGAGAACTCCTATTATTATAAAACAATTAATAGGCAAAGTCAAGCTTATCTCTAAGAAGAGATTTCTTCCAAAAAACCTAGGCAAGATAGGACAGATGGCATTTACTTGTAGCCCATTAATGTGAGCCACGGGCCTTTACCCGGATACGAGTCAGTTTGAGCCATATTTCACCGCGCTGGCTCAGTGCGGGTTGGTGGAGGGGTGTCGGGCCGGTAGTGGCCGACCCGACTGTCAGAAGTTATTAAGAGACCGGCGACCGCGTGAATTTCCCATACAAACGTAATACGAAAAATGTAAACGTAATACGAAAATAAAGTAAATATTATTACGTATTATGTTAAACAGTCTTCCAACGTCTTTCTATTCTATTCTATGGGGGGGGGGGGGGGGCAATTCTCGCGCTATCGACATCATCTCCATGGTCAAAATATCTAATCGAGATACCGAATATCTCCATCGAAGACAAAAAAGCTATTCTCTCGGTTCGCCTTACGAGCAACCGAGATATCTCGACCTGAGCCTCGATCACGAACGTTCTCGAGATCGTAAAACGTTTTCGAGAACGCAGGAAATTATATTTTATGTCATAAAGAATAAGAATCACTGACATTTGGCTTTTCGATAGTTTTCTAGTGTTGCCACAACCGCGTTCCCAAATCGTACATATCCGGCGCTTAAATTACACATTTTGAAGTAAAATTACACATACACATTTTTTTATTCAAATTACTCAATACTTGTTCTTTTCGCCATGTCACGAAACACATACATATATAACAACATATTTAATTAAAATTAGTACGTAAATGGTAAAAATTACACACTACACATAGGAGGCAGAAATAGTACGTCAAATGTTTAAAATGTACCCTAACGACGTAACGGCAACGCTGATCGAATCTTTGTTCGTGATTGGTCTACTGTATTCGATCAGAATAGATATTCATGAATTAAATTAAATTAAATATCGTTTATTTTCAGGCTTCTGAGGCCCATACATTAAATTAAATTACATTAAATTGAAGTTTAAAATAGGTCATGTCAACATTCAATATAGAATTAAATTACATTAAATTAAAATTAGTTAAAACACTTACAAAGAATAAACTATAGGTACCCTAGCGTCAACTATTTAAAATAAAATGGTTTATCTATGGCACGGCTCGACCTCCCACATACCGTTAGTGTGCCTACCATCACACTCACCCAGTGTTTCAGTATTGGGCTGTCGAGCCGCCCCGCGATGACTGCTAGGATGGTGTTGGAGCTGCCGCGAATTCTGCTCAACAGGATTCGCGGCAGCTCCGAATGAAACGATAGTTTATTCTATATCTATGGAGATGATCTCGATAGCTCGAGAATTTGTAGTCACGTTTGACGAATGCGTTCTCTCTTGCAGATTACCTCACAAAGGGCCGTATGCCCGAGCCGAGCGCGTCGCGGACGTTCGCGCAAATCGTTGCGGCCGTCGGCTACTGCCACGCGAGCGGGATCGTGCACAGAGACCTCAAAGCGGAGAACCTTCTGCTCGACAAGCAGATGAATATCAAGGTGAGTGTGAATAACCCTGAAGATACCGCACCGATCATCGTCATTGGCCTTTTCATCATTTCAGATGTTTATCAGCTGCTGTGTGTTCTGGGAGTCACGTTTTCTCTTGTGACTGAGCAGACCGCACTGATGGAGGAGTAATAAAAGCCCTAATACAATACAATAAATCTTTATTTCAGGACATAAAAATCCCATATCCATATATACCTTAAAACTAGACATAAATATAAAATATAACAATATTAACTAGCCTAGCTAGGGATTTTATTCTTCGGTCTCGCTTCCCTATAGCGTCGGTAGACGATGCCCTCCGGCCAGTAATCTTTGGCCAGGAACATTGTCTTGAGGTCCGCTGGCACCCGCAGTTTGAAGGACAGAAAGTCCTTGGGTCGTTCTGACTCCAAAAGCTCTATCTGCACTGTCGAAACCTCTGTCTGCTCCTCTGTCTAATAATGTCTCCACCGAGAGGCATTGGTCTTTACCCGGATACGAGCTTTGCTTGGCTACTAATGTCCAAGAATAACATAATAAAACTCCTTGGTGGTATCAAAATATTCCGATCCTCCAAAGCTTAACTTATTTCCATTATCGGCCACATTTCAGCTTGCAGGCTTTGGGTTGTACAGAGGCGAGCGAATTCATTGACAGCAATCAAAATCATTTACTTACTTCTGTTGCGAGTCTGTCTCTTGACGACCTCTGTGGAAGAAGGCTTCAGCCTAAAGCACAGAAGAGATAATAGTACTACGTACAGAACGGCCACTCCCTTCCCCGCGCGGATTCAGATACCGCAACTCACCCCGGAGTCGGGGAGCCTCTTCGGGAGACACTTTGTTTAGGCGCTGAACGCACACGTTCACAAACGAACGAGTTTACGCACACATTTGCACGTCTACAAACATCATTTGGTTATGTAGTAGTAATAGGTGATTGTTTTACGATCGTTCTATGGAGTGTCCGAGGTGTGCCTAAAGTATATTAAGTATATTATTTTACAAGTAGATATCTATATTTATTCATACTTGTCATTAGTTTTAGTCATTTGTGCACTGACTTACCTCTCTTTATCTGTTTTTTTTTTCTGTCATGCCTAGGTTTTCTGAAAGAAATCTCTTTTTAGAGATAAGCTCGCCTTAGTACATTCGATTCGTTTCGATTCCCGGCTGGGGATAAAAGAAAACAAAACCAAACCTCAGGTCTTGGATGTTTACATGTTCGTGATTTCGCTGTTTCTGGTTCCCACGACCGATGCCAGGAACAGATGCGAGTAGGTTACATGCTTCGTACACACTGACACAGATTACTAAATAGTTACTACGTAACAGATACTTCACTCAGTAGGAAATTTCCAATACCTACTGCTATAATAGCCTACTCCGTCGCGTCAGCAACCGCTGCATGCTAAAATGTGCCTAAATGCTCAAGCGTACAGTTGTGATCGCCTCGCACCGCGCGATCTCACACTAATCGCAGGGCTGCCTCTTCGATAAAGGCATCGCAGATACTCGTACGATACGAACACAGTTCAAAACGTGACAACCATACTGACTTGGGCAGCCGGGCCATAGCCGGGCTGCCCGAGAGCTCGGGCGGGCGGTAGGTAAATATAGCGCGGGAGTACATTCAGTGACGGAGGCCTGACACTGATGACACGCTCCGTTCATGTTACATCGCATTACAGCAGTGTCCCCGCCTTAGTTGTCTTATCCTCCAAAGCCATCCTTATTGTCACCGGCCACATTTCAGCTGGCAGACTTCGGGTTCAGCAACGAGTTCTCTGTCGGCTCGCCGCTGGCTACGTGGTGCGGCAGTCCCCCGTACGCCGCGCCAGAGCTCTTCGAGGGCAAGCGGTACGACGGGCCCAAGGCGGACATATGGGTGAGCGACACAGAGAGAAAGTGGGGGAAGAGAGAGAGGGGGAGGGAAAAAAGAGGGGGGTTGAGAGAGAAAGAGTGGGGATGGGAGAGAGAGAAATAGGGGGGAGAAAGAAAGAAGGGGAGAAAGAAAGAGGGGGAAATTTAGAGGGGAGAAAGAAAGAGGGGAAGAAGATAGAGGGGGGAGAGGGATATAGGGGTGGGGTAGGGGGGAAGAAAGAGGGGGTGAGAGAGAATGAGGGATGAGGGCAAGAAAGAGTGGGAGCGAAAAGTAGTATCGCTAAAGCACGCAGCCACGCCTCTGCCGCGCCACACGCCACAGCTCTCCGGCGGTTCAGCAACGAGTTCTCTATCGGGTCGCCGGCGCCGCTGGCCACGTGGCGCGGCGGACCCAAGGCCGACATATGGGTGAGCGGCGAGGGGGTAGTTCCGTCTCGGGAGAATAGTTTAATGGTGTTTTAAAGTGAGAGAGGAGAGTAAGTGTGAGAGAGAGGGAGGTGAGAGGAGAGAGGGTGGGAGGGGGTAGAGGGAGGAGTGCAAGAAGAGGGAAGGGCGGAGAGAGAGAAAGGGGGGAGGAGTGAGAAAGGGTAGGTAGTATCGTAGAGTAGAAGCGATAGGACGCCCCCCTGTAGACGTCACCACGCGCCTAAAGATCGTTGCAAAGCTGTAGTTAGCGTATGACTGTTTTTAGTACATTGACTTTACCTTTCTTCCCCCGCAGTCTCTGGGCGTGGTCCTATACGTCCTCGTGTGCGGAGTGCTCCCCTTCGACGGGTTCACGATGCAGGGGCTGCGGTCCGTCGTGCTCGCTGGCAAGTTCCGCATCCCGTACTTCCTGTCGCAAGGTGAGAATCGGAACGCGGCCTTTTGAACGGACTACCTACGTGAAACGAGTCTCGATTGATGCTAGTTTTGAATTTGGAACGGACTAGGCATGTACGATGACGCTGTCCGCACGAACGGTTGTTTTGAATTTGGAACGGATTACCACGTGACCACGAGTTGATGCTAGTTTTGAATTTGGAACTGGATTTATCACACTGGAGCATGATTCTCGCGCATTCGATATACGATATCTACACCTATCTCGAGTGATTTTGTAGTGATTTTTTTTCAATATAGGTCTCGATATCCGTATATCGAAGGCGCGAGAATCGTGCTCCTGGAATCAACGCTAGTTTTGAATTTGGAACTGGATTTACCACATTGGAATCAACGCTAGTTTTGAATTTGGAACTTGTTGGGTCAGGTTTGGCTAGGTTTGAATTTAGAACTGACTACCACATGACCACGCTAATAATCACGCTTTTGTAGTGAACGCTACTTTTGAATTTGGAACGGACTAAAGTTTGGAATACAGCTTATTTTAAGTGCGAGTTTTGTAACCTTGGCCGGGCTGTTACAAATAAAGAACTAACTCCCACGTGACGACGAGTGATAAGCAAAGCACTCAAACCAAACTACATCAACGCCATCTGCCTTCAGCTTTTGAGCCACAGTTTTAATAGTTTATTTATTTCCTAAGAAAGTTACAATATTCTACTTAAATAGCTTATACTAGGAAAGGTTATTCTTATTGACACAGACATACAAATTATAAAGCTGAGTCTAAGTAGAGGTATTCACGTTGGAGTCCGAACTAGTGTTGCCACTGTATCTCAGACCCCGGCGTCTTCCCACCACAAGTTTTGGTTGTGTGTTTCAGACTGCGAGCACCTGCTCCGGCACATGCTGGTGGTGGACCCGGAGCGGCGGCTGTCGCTGCGCGGCGTCGGCAGACACCGGTGGCTGGACACCAGCAGGGATCTAGGTGAGCCTTGTAGGGTTCCGTACCCGAATTGTGTCAAACGGGACCCTGTTACCACAGATACTATAATATTATACTAATACAGATAGACCACCTAGAACAAAATATGACAACGGTGTAAACTGAGATGCTACGGAAGCTTCTTTAGTTCGAGGTCATTATCGTTTGGTGCAGCACCATCGAAAAATTGGAAATACCACGAGATGGCGCTAAGATATATAGGATTTATTCTAAGATTAGCGCCACCTAGAAGTATGTTAACTGAAACCATGGCGTTTAAAGTACAAATCTTACTCCTCACGACATCTTTTTTTTACGAAGGGTTACTAATTCTAATTTGTATGGCATGAGCACCCTGTGCTATTACTAAGGCTCCGCTGTCCGTCTGTCCGTCCGTCTGTCCATCATCGGGTCCTACAGCACGAACCGTAATAGCTAGAGAATTGAAATGTTTGAAAGGCAACGTAATTTAGGGACAGTCCTACTCTAAACATATTTAAAAGCCAGGTAAAGAGACATTACCTCACTCTTTAAATCTCAGGTAGTTTGTATGTATTTATTAGTGTATGTATGTGTATGTAAAAATTTCTTTATATATTATATTAGTTTATTAATAGTATTATATCTTTAATATTTTGGTAGTTAATTTTAGGATGTATTTGGATGTAAGTATATTCTAGCTTTGTAGGTACTCGTAGGTACCTATATTGTTGTCCACAAAGGTGATCTATCAAACTCTCTCATCGCAACTTGGTTTGCTGGAAGAGATCTCTTTTTAGAGATAAGCTCGCCTTTGTACACTGTTTTTATTTACTTTTTGTCATTGCAATTAATTGTGTGCAATAAAGAAATTATGAAATTATGAAATTTCGGCATAATGTGTCGTCAGTAATTTAAATAGCAATTGCAGGCGTAATCATGCCGAACTGCGCTCGCGTAACTTCGAGTGTGTTTAGACACATTGATAACTGTGTCATTGTGCCCCCCGCAGACATATCGACCGGCGCGTGCGCGTGTCACCCGCTCCCGCGCGCCGCGACCGACGCGCGCGCGAGGGAGACCGCGCTGGACCACATGGCGTCTCTGCCCGGCCTCACCAGGGACGAGATTGTGCAGGTAACTAAACTGCGACGATGACACAGCAATCCTGAGAAGACTCGCAATCCCCATTTGAAAGTCAAGACAGAGACAAGAGACAGACAAGACGTATTACCTTTCGTCAATGAGTTTGCCGGATGGACGTTTGTCATATTGGTAGAGCTTGTTCATGCTGAAGTGACGCACCCCATTAGCGCATACAAGATAAGATAAACGTTTATTCAGACATCATTTTACACAAAACACAGAACACAGATGATGCATAAGTAAACATTTCACAATAATTGAAACAAAAAGTAAACTTTATAAAAAACCGACTTCCACAAACCCTATTTGATTGAGTTTAATACAAACTGTAACCCCCCCCCCCTTGGGGAATATATTTGTCAAATCCCATATCAGTGCTACCCCACGCTACTAAGGATCTGGTGGCCATATGTGGTCTTCATCAGCAGTTCCGCATCACAATATTATGCTTACCATGTGCATTTGCACGAGTTATTATGAAAAACACAAAAATCACTATAGGTCTGCCTATAATATTTGAAGAGTTCCCTCGATTTCTCCAGGATCCCATCATCAGATCCTGACCTGGTTTCAATGGGACCAATGGGAAGGTAATCCCTTTCAAACAAAAAAAATAATTTTCTAAATCGGTCCATCCGTTTAGGCGCAATCGGGGCACATACATAAAAAATAAAATAAAAACAAACATCCGGACGAATTGTAAACCTCCTCCTTTGGGAAGTCGGTTAAAAATCACTATAGGTCTGCCTATAATATTTGAAGAGTTCCCTCGATTTCTCCAGGATCCCATCATCAGATCCTGACCTGGTGTCAATGGGACCAATGGGAAGGTAAACCCTTTCAAACAAAAAAATAATTTTCCAAATCGGTCCATCCGTTTAGGCGCTATCGGGGCACATACATAAAAAATGAAATAAAAAGAAACATCCGGAAGAATTGTAAACCTCCTCCTTTGGGAAGTTGGTTAAAAACGATCAAACAATGTGTATGACGACAGTGCAAGGGTTCCGGCTCAGCATATGCTGCAGGAGGACCTATCGCGCTGGTATTCTGTCGGAACCTACCTAATGTATATCAGAGTGTTGTATGTGTGCTGTTGATTTGTCTGCAAGATTTAAATAAGAGATATAGATAAACATAATAGGTTCTAGAAAGAAAATAAATAAACTACAAGCATACATCGCAAATGGTGGAGAGGGGCGAGTCTTTTCAAACTGAACAAGCTCTACCGTATTAATAATAATTGAAACATAAAGTAAACTTTAGAAAAAACCGACTTTCACAATCCCTATTTGATTAGATTGAGTTTAATACAAACTGTTACCCCTTATCCCCCCCCCCCCCCCCTTGTGACTTAATTTTGTCAAATCCCATCTCAGTGCTACCCCACGCTACTAAGGAACCTCTGAACAAAGTTTCATGGCTCTAGGTCCACCGGTTTAGGCTATGCGTTGCCTGCTCGTCAGCCACGCATTGTATTTGTACCTAGTATTGAGCAGATCTGGTGGCCATATGTGGTCTTCATCAGCATTTCCGCATCACAATATTATGCTTACCATGTGCATTTGCACGAGTTATTATGAAAAACACGAAAATCACTATAGGTCTGCCTATAATATTTGAAGAGTTCCCTCGATTTCTCCAGGATCCCATCATCAGATCCTGACCTGGTGTCAATGGGACCAATGGGAAGGTAAACCCTTTCAAACAAAAAAATAATTTTCCAAATCGGTCCACCCGTTTAGGCG